>ML099835.1:845-102722 GCA_003697995.1 Taxidea taxus jeffersonii | reverse complement strand
CATATTTTATCCTTCATTGTGTCTAACTTTATTCTTTGTATACACATAGGGTTTCTTTCTTCTAAAAAATTTGGGGTACAACTTCTTCTAATAGATCAAAATATACCCTAAATCTAGCACTGGGCTTGATCTAGTCTCCAGCCCAAGCAAGTTCTCTCCACTTTATTTTTTTTTTTTTATTCTCTCTACCAACTTACCTTATCAACTCCTTTGTTAGAAATTTAAAAAAATATATTTTTTCATCTTTATATTCATATTCCATCCCTTCATTGTATTTACCCTTATATATGTTTTCCATTCGTTAAAATTTTGAGAGGTAGTTTCTTCTAAGAAACCAAAATATTCCCAAATTTAAGTGGGTGACCCTGTTCTAGTCACCAGTCTAATATATATATATTTTTTTTTTCTCTATTTGTTTTCATTATTTAATTTTTTTTTTATTCTGAACTTATTTTTATCCCCTTCCTCCCACCCCCTCCCACGATTTCAGGTCTCTTCTGATTGGTTAAAGCATATTTTCCTGGGGTCATTGCCACCCTTTTAGTATTTTATTTGCTCCTTCATATATTCTTATCAAGACAAAATGACAAAGCAGAAAAACTCACCACAAAAAAAAAAAAAAAAAAAAAAAGAAGAAGAAGAAGAAGAAAAAGAGGCAGTACCAAAGACTGGGGACTTAATCAATACAGACACTGGTAATATGTCAGTTCTAGAGTTTAGAATGATGATTCTGAAGGTTCTAACTGGGCTCAAAAAAGCCATTAGAGAAACCCTGCCCAGAGAAATAAAAGCCCTTTCTGGAGAAATAAAAGAACTAATTCTAACCAAGTTGAAATGAAAAAAGGTACTAATGAGGTACAATAAAAAAATGGAGGCTATTACTGTTACAACTATTATACTATTATACTATTACTGTTACAAATGAGGCAGAAGAAAGAATTAGTGGTATAGAAGACAAAATGACAGAGAATAAAGAAACTGAGCAAAAGAGAGAAAAACAACTACTGGACCACGAGGGGAGAATGCAAGAGATAAGCGATACCATAAGATGAAACAAAATTAGAATAATTGGGATTCCAGAAGAAGAAGAAAAAGAGAGGGGAGAAGAAGGTATATTGGAGAGAAATATTGTAGAGAATTTCCCTAATATGGCAAAGGGAACAAGCATCAAAATCCAGGAGGTCAGAGAGTCCACCTCAAAATGAATCAGAATAGGTCCACACCACATCATCTCAGAGTAAAATTCCCAAATCTTACTGACAGAGAGAAAATTCTGAAAGCAGCCCGGGGCAAGAAGTCTGTAACATACAGTGGTAAAATTATTAGATTGGCAGCAGACTTACCCACAGAGACCTGGCAGGCCAGAAAGAACTGGCATGATATATTCACAGAACTAAACAAGAAAAACATGCAGGCAAAAATACTACATACAGTTAAGTTATCATTGGAAACAGGAGAGATAAAAAGCTTCCAGGCCAACCAGAAACTGAAAGAATTTGAATACACCAAACCAGCTCTACAGGAAATATTGAAAGGGGTCTTCTAAGCAAAAAAGAGACCCTAAATGCAGTAGACCAGAAAGGAACAGAGACAAAATACAATAACAGTCACCTTACAGGTAATACAATGGTACAAAATTCATATTCACTAGTTACCTTGAATATAAATTAGCTAAATGCCCCAATCAAAAGACACAGAGTATCAGAATGGATAAAAAAACAAAACCCATCAATATGCTATCTACAAGAAACTTATTTTAGACCCAAAAATACCTCCATATTTAAAGTGATGGGGTGGAAAACAATTTACCATGCTAATGGACATCAAAAGAAGCTGGGGTGGCAATCCTTACAACAGATTAATTAGATTTTAAGCCAAAGACTATAATAAAAGATGAGGAAGGACATTATATCATACTCTAAGAGTCTGCTCAACAAGAAGATCTAACAATTTTAAATATCTCTGACCCTAACATAGGAGCAGCCAACTATATAAACCAATAAATAACAAGATCAAAGAAACCCATTGCCAATAATACAATAATAGTAGGGACTTTAACACTCCCCTCACTGAAAGGGACAGATCATCCAGGCAAAAGATCAACAAGGAAATAAAGGCCTTAAATGATGCACTGGACCAGATGGACATACAGATATATTCAGAACATTCCATCCCAGAGCAACAGAAAACACATTTTTCTCTAATGCACATGGGACATTCTCCAGAATAGATCACATTGTGCGTCATAAATCAGGTCTCAATCGGTATCAAAAGACTGGGATGATTCCCTGCATAATTTCAGACCACAATGCTCTCAAGCAGGAACTCAATCACAAGAGAAAATTTGGAAAGAACCCAAATACATCAGACTCAACAGGAACCTTTGAAAGAATGAATGGGTCAACCAGGAAATTAAAGAAGAATTGAAAAACTGCATGGGAACAAATGATAATGAAAACACAACGGTTAAAAATCTGTGGGGCACAGCAAAGGCAGTCCTGAGAGGAAAATATATAGCAATAAAAGCCTTTCTCAAGAAACAAGAAAGGTCTCAAATACACAACCTAACACTACACCAAAAGGATCTGGAGAAAGAACGACAAAGAAAGCCTAAATCCAACAGAAGAGAAATAATAAAGACCAGAGGAGAAATCATTGAAATAGAAACAAACAAACAAACAAACAAAAACAATAGAACAAATCAATGAAACTAGGAGTTGGTTCTTTGAAAGAATTAATAATATTGATAAACTCCTGGCCAGACATATCAAAAAGAAAAGAAAAAGGACCCAAATAAATAATATCATGAATGAAAGAGGAGAGCTCATAACCAACACCAAAGAAATACAAACGATTATAAGAATATACTATGAGCTAGTCTACGCCAACAATTTGACAATCTGGAAGAAATAGATGCATTCCTAGAGAAATATAAACCACCACAACTGAACAAGGAAGAAATAGAAAACCTGAACAGGCCCATAACAAGTAAGGAGATTGAAACAGTCCAAAAATCTCCAAACAGGGGCGCCTGGCTGGCTCAGTGGGTTAAAGCCTCTGCCTTCGGCTCAGGTCATGATCCCAGGGTCCTGGGATCAAGCCCCACATTGGGCTCTCTGCTCAGCAGGGAGCCCGCCTCCTCCTCTCTCTCTGCCTGCCTCTCCATCTACTTGTGATCTCTCTCTGTCAAATAAATAAATAAAATCTTTTAAAAAAAAATCTCCAAACAAACAAAAGCCCAGGGCCAGAAGGCTTCCCAGGGGAATACTACCAAACATTTAAAGAATTACTTCCTATTCTCCTGAAACTGTTCAAAAAAATAGAAATGGAAGAAAAACTTCCAAACTCATTTTATGAGGCCTGCATTACCTTGCTCACAAAACCAGATAAGGATCCCATCACAAAAGACAATTAGAGACCAATATCCTTGATGAACACAGATGCGAAAATTCTTACCAAAATACTAGCCAATAGGATCCAATAGTACATTAAAAGGCTTATTCATCACAACCAAGTAGGATATATTCCATGCCTGCAAGTTTGGTTCAACATCCACGAATCCATCAATGTGATACAACATTAATAAAACAAAGAACAAGAACAATAGGATACTCTCAATAGATGCTGAAAAAGCATTGACAATGTACAACATCCCTTCCTGATCAAAACTCCTTAATGTGTAGGGGTAGAGGGGACATACCTCAGTATTATCAAAGCCATCTACGAAAAACCCACCACAAATATCATTCTCAATGCAGAAAAACTGAGAGCTTTTCCACTAAGGTCAGGAACATGGCATGGATGTCCATTATCACCACTGCTATTCATCATAGGACTAGAATTCCCAGCCTCAGCAATCAGACAACAAGAAGAAATTAAAGGCATCCAAATTAGCAAAGAAGTCAAACTATCACTCTTTGCAGATGATATGACACTATATGTGGAAAATCCAAAAGGCTCCACTCCAAATCTGCTAGAACTTGTACAGGAATTCAGTAAAGTGTCAGGATATAAAATCAATGCACAGATATTAGTTGCATTTCTTTACACCAACAACAAGACAGAAGAAAGAGAAATTAAGGAGTCAATCCCATTTACAATTGCACCCCAAACCATAAGATACCTAGGAATATACCTAACCAAAGAGGCAAAGAATCTATACTCAGAAAACTATAAAGTACTCATGAAACAAATTGAGGAAGACACAAAGAAATGGAAAAGTGATCTACATTCATGGATTGGAAGAACAAATATTGTGAAAATGTCTATGCTACCTAAAGCAATCTACATGTTTAATGGAATCCCTATCAAAACCCCATGCATTCTTTCAAAGATATGGAACAAATCATCCTAAAATTTATATGGAAACAGAAAAGACCTCGAATAGCCAAAGGAATATTGAAAAAGAAAGCCAAAGTTGGTGGCATCACAATCGGGACTTCAAGCTCTATTACAAAGCTGTCATCATCAACACAGTATGTTACTGGCACAAAACCAGAAATTAGATCAGTGGAAAAGAATAAAGAACCCAGAAATAGACCCTCAACTCTATGGTCAACTAATCCTTGACAACAGGAAAGAATGTGCAATGGAAAAAGACAGCCTCTTCAACAAATGGTGTTGGGAAAATTGGACAGCCACATGCAGAAAAATGAAATTGGACCATTTCCTTACACCACACACGAAAATAGATTCAAAGAGGATGAAGAACCTCAATGGGAGAAAGGAATCCATCAAAATCCTTGAGGAGAACACAGGCAGCAACCTCTTCGACCTCAGTCTCAGCAACTTCTTCCTAGGAACATCACCAAAGGCAAGGGAAGCAAGGGCAAAAATTAACTATGGGGACTTCAAGATGAAAATCTTTTGCACAGCAAAGGTAACAGTTACCAACCAAAGGAAAACTGACAGAATGGGAGAAGATATTTGTAAACGACATATCAGATAAAGGGCTAGTATCCAAAATCTATAAAGAGCATAGCAAACTCAACACCCAAAGAACAAATAATCAAGAAATGGGCAGAGGACATGAACAGACATTTCTGCAAAGAAGACGTCCAGATGGCCAACAGACACGTGAAAAAAGTGCTCCACGTCACTCAGCATCAGGGAGATACAAATCAAAACCACAATGAGATACCACCCTCACACCAGTCAGAATGGCTAAAATTAACAAGTCAGGGAATGACAGATGGTGGCGAGGATGCAGAGAAAGGGGAACCCTCCTACACTGTTGGTGGGAAGGCAAGCTTATGCAACCACTGTGGAAAACAGCAAGGAGGTTCCTCAAAAGTTGAAAATAGAGCTTCCCTATGACCCAGCAATTGCACTACTGGGTATTTACCCTAAAGATACGAGTGTAGCGATCAGAAGGTGCACGTGCACCCGAATGTTTATAGCAGCAATGTCCACAATAGCCAAACTATGGAAACAAACTAGATATCCATCAACAGATGAATGGATGAAGTGGTGGAATATATATACAATGGAATACTATGCAGCCATCAAAAGAAATGAAATCTTGTCATTTATGATGACGTGGATGGAACTAGAGGGTATTATGCTTAGGGAAATAAGTCAATCAGAGAAAGACAACTATCATATGATCTCCCTGATATGAGGAAGTGGAGATGCAATGAGGGGGGCTTTTGGGATAGGAAAAGAATAAATGAAACAAGATGGGATCAGGAGGGAGACAAACCTTTAGAGATGCTTAATGTCACAAAACAAAGTGAGGGTGGATGGGGGAAGAGGGGGTAGGGAGAGGGTGGTGGGGTTATGGACATTGGGGAGGGTATGTGCTATGATGAGTGCTGTGAGGTGTGTAAGCCTGTAAATTCACAGACCTGTACCCCTGGGGCTAATAATATATTATATGTTTATAAAAAAATAAAAATAAATTTAAAATTTCTTTGGGAAGTGGGGGCGTCTTGTGCTAGTGTTCTGGCAGGTTCTGAGCATGGAGGAGGTGCTGCCACAGGACTGCGACAGGGGCCAGGGCGCCACAGGGTGGTGAAAAGGACTGACTTGGGATCCCCAATGGGCATGGGGCTCCCCTAGATGAGCTGATGGGTGCATACCTCCATGTTCAAGGAGGAGGAGGAAGAGAACAGCTACTACACCTGGAAACGCCTCTGTGTGCACGACAATGTTCTTGCACCCAGTGCGGGGAACTTGCTGAACTCTGGGTTTCCACCTGGGTCCCCTGCAGATACAGCTGAGCCTGCACTATGATGAGAACTATCAACAGGTGAAAAATGGCAACATGGGGCTGCCTGACATCAACAACGAGGTGAGGATGGAGATCAACATGGCGCCTTCCACTGCTCTGCTGTAAACACCTGAGACTACAAGCGAGTCCATATCTCTGCTACTCCATTTTAGGGACCCTGACTCCCAGATCATGGATTGCTTCAATCCTCACACTTCTTCACGAGCTGGGACCTGGAGCTGTGGCCACTCTGGTTTCAGGCCATTGCAGTCTAGGTAAGCTCATGGTGTCTGCATCCCTCCTACTGCCCACAGGTTTTTTTGGCACCAAGTGGATGATGTTCTGGGCTGTGGGTATTTATGTCCTCTAAAAAAAAAAAAAAAAAAGAATCAAAGGAAGAAAAGAAAAAATTCTCTGGCAGGAAGTTGTGTTAGGGTATGCAACAAATGAAACATTCATTCCAGAAAATGTATTAAAATTTGGTAAGAACGGTGAGAATCTACAGCATTTGGATCACAACCTGTGCCTTCCAAGCTCAGTGTGAGGAAAGGTCCACTTTATTCAGGTGCAGACAAGAACACAAAACCCCCTCCCCACATCCCCTCTTCCTCCTAGTAGTTGACTGTGTTACCCCCCAGGAGAGCCACACTCGACTGCTTTTCTCACCTCTTTGCAGCTATGTATTATAGAAGTTAAATTCTGGGCAATTGTGATCAAGAGTTTGGGGATCCCTTCTACCAGTCCACACTCTTAAGATAGAGACCCTATCTTAGGTATGACTTCTATTGCAGGGGTATCACATGGAGGGGAGTGGGTCACTATCACTACTCCCATGTCTAAAAGTTGAGTCTCAGAGATTTTACCCCAAAGGGAAGAAAGGTCTTAAGAACAGGGACCTACAAAGGATCCCTCAAAGAAAGTGATTCTATTGGCAAAAGATGATTGGTGGGAGAATGGTGGAACTATTGGTGTAACATCCAGCTGGTTTACTTAGAAAAATGCAGGATGGGAGAAAATAAGGAAGAGCTTGCCTTGAGTCAGAAAGACCCTTAAGCATTATCCTCAAAAACCATGCTTCAAAGGGGCCCAAATTCAATTGCTTATGAATGTGGAACAACTTATTCCCCAAGATATTAAAAAGAGGGAGAGATAAAGAAAGAGAAAGCATGCTCATGCTATTGCTGGGAGCTCATGGGGCCTAAGAATTGTATGTAATCAAAGAAGGAGATAAGAGGACTACTGATATAGCCATGGTCATCCCAAGGGACTGTGTGCATGCTGCATCCTTTGAAGGGCAGCATCAGAGGCTTTACATTGCAGAGGTATTGGACTTCACACACACACACACACACACACACACACACACACACACACACACTCCACCAAGTCACTGAACAAACAAAAATATAACAAGACCCAAGGATGAATGAGTATCCAGTGTTCTAGAATATATTATCTTAAATGCCCTATTCTCAACAACAGCAAGTCATGAGATAGGCAAAAAGTGTCCCCCATCCAACCAGAAAATTAACAGAAAACATAAACTTCCTTTGAGAGCAATCATATACTGGATTTAACAGAAAAAAAAAAAAAAAACCTTAAAAATAATCATGATAAAATGGTCACAGACTAGGGACGCCTGGGTGGCTCAGTTGGTTAAGCGGCTGCCTTCGGCTCAGGTCATGATCCCAGCGTCCGTCCTGGGATCGAGTCCCACATGAGGCTCCTTGCTCAGCAGGAGCCTGCTTCTCCCTTTGCCTCTGCCTGCCTCTCTGTCTGCCTGTGCGCTCTCTCTCTCTCTCCCCCTCTCTCTCTAACAAATAAATAAATAAAATATTTTTAAAAAATGGCCACAGACTAAAGGAACCCAGGATTAAATAAAGGAAGGTATGAATGCAGTGTTATATGAAGCAAGACTACCAATAAAGAGAAAGTTTAAAGCAAAAAATAAAGTGGAAATTCTGTAGCTGTTAAGTACAACTGAAATAAAAAAAAAAATGTCACTGAAGAAACTCAACTGTAGATTTAAACTGACAGAAGAACGATCTGTGAAATTGAAGTTTTATCAACAGAGGGTATGCAATCCAAAGGAGGAAGGAAAAAAAGAATGAGGAGACATGCACATACCCTCAGAGAAATAAAGCCAGCACTAAGTGCCTCAGTATGTGCTTTTGGGAATATGAGAAAAACATGTTTCTGATAAAAGACTTGTTCGAAAAGATCCAAGCTGTTTGTTGATAAACAATGAACAGAAAGTATGCAACCAATCCAATAAAAATTGGGCAATAGCACTGAACAAGCATTTTATCAAAGAAGTTATATAGATGGTAAATAAGCATATGAAAATCTGTTCCACAGTGTTTGCCATACAAAATTGCAAATTAATACAATAATGGCATATGTTAAGCATTGGCTAAAATGAAAAAAAATAAATAAATACCAGTTGTTGGTAAGAATATGGGTGATAGGAACATACATATATACTCTCACTCTGTCAGCTGACAGAGCACAGAAGCAATGACTTTGCAGAAGCAATTAGTATACCTATGGCCCAGATTTTGGTTCTATTTTTTTAATTTATAATTTTTATGAACATATAATATATTATTAGCCTCAGGGTACAGGGCTGTGAATCGCCAGGTTCACAGACTTCACAGCACTCACCATAGCACATACCTTCCCCAGTGCCCAAAACACAACCACCTGCTTCCTACCTTCCTCCCCCCAGCAACCCTATATTTGTTTTGTGACTTTAAGAGTCTCTTATGGGGGCGCCTGGGTGGATCAGTGGGTTAAAGCCTCTGCCTTTGGCTTGGGTCATGATCTCAGGGTCCAGAGTATGAGTCCCGCATCAGGCTCTCTGCTCAGTGAGGAACCCTCCTCTCTCTGCCTGACTCTCTGCCTACTTGTGATCTCTGTCTTTCAAATAAATAAATAAAATCTAAAAAAAAAAAAAAGTCTCTTATGATTTGTCTCCCTCCCAATCCCATCTTGTTTCATTTATTCTTTTCCTACCCCTAAACCCCCCACATTGCCTCTCAACTTCATCATTTTAGGGAGATCATATGACAATTGTCTTTTTCTGATTGAATTTAATGTCATTGTATTGTCTGTAAGGTGATTCTTACTTTATATTTTCTCGGTTCCTTTCTGGTCTACTACTTTTGGGCTCTCTCTTTGCTTAGAGGACCCCTTTCAATATTTCCTGTAGAGCTGGTTTGGTGTTTGCAAATTCTTTCAGTTTTTGTTTGTCCTGGAAGATTTTTATCTCTCCTTCTATTTTCAATGATAGCCTAGCTGGATATAGTATTCTTGGCTGCACGTTTTTCTCATATAGAGCACTAAAAATATTATGCCAGACAGTTCTTTCTGGCCTGCCAGGTGTCTGTGGGTAAGCCTTCCGCTAAACTAAATTTTACCATTGTACGTTACAGACTTCTTGTCCCAGGTTGCTTTCAGGGTTTTCTCTTTGTCACTAAAAGTTGTAAATTTTACTATGAGATAACAGGGAGAGGACCTATTCTTATTGATTTTGAGGGTGGTTCTCTGTGCCTTCTGGATTTTGATGATTGTTCCCTTTGCCATATTAGGGAAATTCTCTACAATAATTCTCTCCAAAATACCTTCTACTCCCCTCTCTCTTTCTTCTTCTTCTGGAATCCCAAATATTCTATTGTTGTTTCATCTTATGGTATCATTTATCTCTTGAATTCTCCCCTCGTGGTCCAGTAGTTTTTTGTCTCTCTTTTGCTCAGCTTCTTTATTCTCTGTCATTTGGTCTTCTATATCACTAATTCTCTCTGTTGCCTCATTTATCCTAGCAGTAAGAGCCTCCATTTTTTATTGCACCTCATTAATGGCTTTTTAAAAATTTCATCTTCGTTAGAGTTTAGTTCTTTTATTTCTCCAAAAGGACTTTTATTTCTCAGGACAAGGTTTCTCTAATATCTTCCATGCCTTTTTTGAGCCCAGCTAGCACCTCGAGAATTGTCATTCTGAACTCTAGATCTGACATATTACTAATGTTTATATTGATTATGTCCCTAGCCTTAGGTACTGCCTCTTGTTCTTTTTTTTGTGATGATTTTTTTCCACCTTGTTATTTTATCCAGACAAGAATATATGAAGGAGCAAATAAAATACTAAAAGTGTAACAAAGTCTCCAGGAAAATGTGCTTTTAACCAAATCAGAAGAGACCCCAAATCATGGGGGGAAGAAAGGGGGTAAAAAGAAGTTCATAAAAAAAATAAAGAAGAAATATAAAAAAGAAAATATATGTATATTATACTGCTGACTAGAGCAGAGTCACCCATGTAATTTGGGAGTATTTTGGTCTTTAGAAGAAACTACCTTCTAAAATTTTAAAGAATGAGAAACTTCTATCTCTCTCTCTCTCTCCCTCTCCAAATATATATATATATATATATACACACACACACATACACATATATGTATACACACAAAAAAAATTATGTTAAATACTATGAAGGGATGGAACATGAGTATAAAGATGAAAAATTTTTAAAAATATTTCTGATAACGGAGTTGATAAGATAAGTTAGTTGGGAGAATAAAGAAAAAGAAAGTGGAGAGAATTTGCTCAGGCTGAACAAAGCCCTGTACCAGAGTTAGGGTATATTTTGATCTGTTAGAAGAAGTTGTATCCCAAATTTTTTTAGAAGAAAAAACCCTATGTGTATGCAAAAAATTTTAGATACAATGAAGGATAATATATGACTATAAAAATGAAGTTTCAAAAAAGATTTTTTAAATGAAAGGTATTATTAAGATAAACTAGTTTAAAAAACTTTAAAAGAGGAAAGAGTAAAAGTTAAAAAAATGTAGCATAAGAAAAAAGAATTTTAAAAATTTAATTAACTTTGAAAGACTAAGTAATCATGGGGCGAAAGCCATGAATTCCATGCCTTACTTTCTCCTCCTCTGGAATTCCGCTGTTCTCCTTGGTAAGTGAACTTGGTTTTGGCTGGATTTCTTGCTGATCCTCTGGGGGAGAGTCTTGTTGTAGTGATTCTCAAGTGTCTTTGCAGGAGGTGGAATTGCACCACCCTTACCAGGGGCCAGCTAAGTAATCAGCTCGGGTTTGCTTTCAGGAGTTTTGTTTCCTGAACACTTTCCATAGAGTTCTAGAGGACAGGAATGAAAAATGGCAGCCTCCCAATCTCTGGCCTGGAGGAGCCGAGAGCTCAGTGTCCCACCTCTCAGTGCACCTCAAAGAAAAGCACTCCATCACTCCAGTTTCTCTGGCCTCCGTCCGCATAGTGAGCTCACCCAGCCTGTGACCAAGTGTTTCTGTCTCTGGCACACAACCCACCTGGAGTCTCCAAACCCAGCAGATCCTTTTACCCTTTTCCTACTCCCCAGATCTTGTGAAGTCCCTGTTCACAGAGCAATGGCTTGACCATGCCACGGATCACAGTTTAAGGTACCCCTGAGTTGAGAGCTCACCTCTCAGCTCCGTTCTGTAGCCTGCTTCCCTGCTCTAATACCTATGAGCTCTGTGACACTCAGACACCCCTGATCCTTCTGGGACCTGAGACCACGCTATCCCCGCTATCCCCGCGTCGGCTTCACCCCAGCTTAGCCTGTGGTGCAATGCCCCTCAGTGGAGAAGTTTTTTAAAAGTTATGATTTTGTGCTCCATGGCTCTGTTACTTGCCAGGAGCCAGCCCCTCCACATGGTCTATCTTCCTGTGGCTTTGGATCCACTTCCTAGCAGGTCCTACCTTTTGGAAAGTGGTTGATTATCTGTTTCTAGAATTGCTGCTCTTCTTTTCTTCAGTCCCCTTTGGATTTTTAGGTGTTCAGAATGGTTTGATAAACTCTCTAGCTGATCTCCTGCTACCTGATGTCATCTCAACCTGCTACTCCTCCACCATTTTGACGCAAACTCCTCAGATTTTGGTTCTTAATATCATTTTCCAGTTCAAGGAATTAGATCTATCTGGAGAAATAGCTGATACAGTAACTAGAGCAGGAAGCAAGATGAGCCTGGATCATCTTGGAATGCCAGAAAAACCACCACCACCACCAACAAGACACAAATGCTAAACAACAAACAAAGACAAACTCACCCTGCATACATAATGATGGGTGTATGTCAAAGGGCAAAGGAGCTAATGGAAACAGCTCCCTGTGGCCAAAGCTCCTATGATTTGAGCAGCAAACTTAATAAAGCGCTGTGTTATTTTATCAAAGTATAAAATAAATATCCATGATTCTATACTTATGCAAACAGAGGATTGATATGTTAGTATGTGACTAGATAAATCTTCCATGCAGAAGAATTCCAGTTTATATAGATACTTTCCCCAGGGAGGTGGTCCATTTATTTCCTCTCTGTAAGTGTGGACTGTGGATAGTTACTTCCTTACACAGAACACAGTAAGAGAGGGTGGGGACAAAGCAGCTGCACCACAGAGGAACCTAACAACACCACCTCAACCAGGCGGTCAAGGTCAACATCAAGAGTTATGAGGACAGTAGTTGCCACTGACGGGATGTAATGAAAATGGCAATTTACCTCTGGGGCCTTTCTCTTCAAAAGCTATTCTCCAAGGCTAATCATGAGAAAAACATCAGAAGGATCTCCTTTGAGGGACATTCTACAAAATGCCTGATTAGTACTTCTCAAAACTTACCAAGGACCTCAAAAAGAAGGAATGTTGAAAAGGTATTGCAGACACCTGATAACTAAAGGGACGTGATGACTAAATATAAAATGATATGCTGAATGGGATAATGGATGCAAGGACACTAGATTAAACTATGGAATTCTGAATCAAATATGAATTTCACTTCTTCATAATGTATCAATATTGTCTCACTAATTATAACAAAAGTACCATACCAATGTAGGATATTAATGACATATGAAAATGGGTGTGTCAGATATGGGAATTCTCTATTCTATACTATCTTTATTATATTCTATAAATCCAAAACTGTTCAAAAAAATTTTTTTTAATTCTCTTTTCTCAGAATGCAGCCAGAGAACACTTGGGGAAAAACAATCACCAGTTTTCTGCTCCCAGTGATAATAATTGATTCAAAATTATTGTCATTGGATGCTAAAACTATTGATGAAAAATTATTAGGGAACAAGAAATTCACATGGTGTCCAGGTACCACCCTATAGATTAGATTTTCATAGGAAGGAGATATGTTATCTGCATCATAGAGCAGATGGTAATGGTACCACCTTAATAAAGTAATCATTAAATAGCTTCAGTTTACAAGGCAAGCTAATGTCATAGGCCTCACCTTAAAACAGCACACTTGTGATGGCTGAATTATTTAACTTAATCTAATCATGAGGAAACATCACAAAAATAGATATAGTGGGATATTTTACATGATGTCTGACACAAAGATTTAAAAATATTTAAATGTCATGAAAGGAGAAAAAAGCAAGAGGTTTGTTCTAGATTGAAGGAGGTTGAAAATGATAATATACCTAGTAGTGGCATTTAATTGAATTCTTGATGAAAAAATAAATTGCTAAGAAGGACAATTTGGGGAAAATTTTAGTGTGAACATCCTATTATGTGATGTTAAATTTCTCAGGGACAATAATATGATGGGATGCCTGGGTGGCTCAGTCAGTTAAGTCTCTGTCTTTAGCTCTGGTCATGATCCTGAGGTCCTGGGATCAAGCCTTATGCTCCTGCATCTCCGCTTCCCACTTGTGCTCCCTTTGACTCTTTCTCTCTCTCTCTCTCTCTCTCAAATAAAGAAATAAAATCTTTTAAAAATAATAAGGTAGTGTAGGAAACATCTTTGTTCTTTTGAAATATGTATTGAAGAATTCATGGGTAAACTATCATAATCTCAAAAAACAAAACAAACAAACAAACAAAAATAATCTCATATATATGTATAGTCACATATACATGCCTGTATTCAAAATGTATGTATACACATTTTCCAGGTGGATTGTTAGGCAAATGTGGTGAAATGTCAATAATTACTAATCATGATTTCAGAATTCATGGGCATTTTCTCAACCTTTCTATAGGTGTGAAACTTTTTCAAAAAAAATCTGGAGGAAAATGTCACTGATTCACATGTTTCTTGACTCTCAGCTCTGTTTCTCTAGCCACTTAACAGCTTAGTTTCTTGAAAGTTTTCCTCTCCTGCTACTTTCACTTCTCTATGTTGTGTACAATATGATTTAGTGGTTAAGAACATGGACTTTGGCTTGGATCCCTCAATTTGATCCCTGAGCTCCACCTTAATATTTCTGTAGACAAATTAGGAAACCTCTTTGTTCCCCATTTTTTTAGTGGGGCTATTGGAAATTAAAATGTAGAAGTCAAAGTAAAAAAGTTAAGAGATTTGCTGAGTAGTTAAATGGATAGTGATGAAATGTTATTGTTATTTACAAGCTAAAAGGGTATCTTAGAATTTATCTTAGAATTAATTTAAAATGAAGCAAAAATAAGAGATGAGAAAAGAGACATAAAAATATCTGTAATATTTATTCAGTTGTATTAAAAGCATTTTTTCCAAGCAAGGTTAACAGTAAGGAGATCTATTGGATTTTGAAATGAGAAGGGATGGTTAATTCCAGAAACCCTGGGTCTGCTTCTCTGTTATTCCCTCATCTATGCCCTCAATGTGTATTGACTTCACCTCCAGGCTGGTTTCTCTTTTGATGGCAAAATGGTTGTAGACTGTGCCGCATTTCATATCCACAAAACATGACATTCAAAGGGAGATTACTTTTTTGTGGATTTTTTTTAATTTGTTAGAGAGAGAGAGAGAGAGAGAGCATGAGCACAGGCAGACAGAGAGGCAGGCAGAGGCAGAGGGAGAAGAAGGCTTCCCGCCGAGCAAGGCGCCCGATGTGGGACTCAATCCCAGGATGCTGGGATCACAACCTGAGCTGAAGGCAGCCGCTATACCAACTGAGCCACCCAGGCGTCCCGTGGATCTCTTTTAAAACAAAGAAAACACATTTCCCAGGAACTTCCACAAAATTCCCTCTTTGGTCTTACTGGTCCCAAATAAGTCACAGATTCTTCCCTTAGCACACTTCTAGGCTTCAGTGTTACTAAAGGGTTAGCTTTGGGTGGTGCAGAAATTTGTAAACAGAACATGTAATATGCTTGGAAAAGGGAAAGGGCTCAATGCATGTTAATCTGACAACTAAAAATATCCCCTAAAGTAGAGAGTGGATACAAAGAAACAGCATTCATCGAACTCAGTATCTGGAATCCTTTACACCCTTAAAAAAAGTATTTAGAACCCTGTAGAGCTTTGTGTCTCTGGGTGATATCTAACAGTACATGCAATATTATAAATTAAAACCAAGAAATTAAAAATATTTATTCACTTGTTAAAAATAAAAATAACAAACTTACTACATATTAACTTAAATGATTACCTTAAATGTATATTAAAGAAATGGTTAGTGAATGGCCAAATACATCAGATACCTTTTTAAGTATTGGTGAAGAAATTCAGTTATAACATGGTTGGTACTCTCAGGAAGAAGATAGGCCTTCATTTTATTATCCAGTAGTTATGAGTCATATTTTCCCTTTAAAATGTTGCTTTTATCTGTGAACTGCTCCCGTTTTATCCTCCAATTTCAACTCTCATCATCTAGTATAAGAATTCTTGAGTTAGCCTCATTGCTTCTAGCATCATTCTGATCATCAGATTACTTTTCTGAAAAATACAATCATATCACCTGGGTCTAGGAAGTATTCAGTATCTGAGGCCTCTGAGATAAATTCAGATTCTTAAGGGCTGGCATTGAAGATTCTCATTAGCCTGATTCCCTCCCACCCTTATTTCCCATATTCTGCAACAGCTTTTAACAATCGTTTTGTCAACTTTCAGACTCTGTCCATGGTTTACCTCCTTCACCCCAGTTCCCAGTGTCACACTAATTTCCATAAACATTGACTGTGGTCATACTCACTCGTTTTTTCCTCAAAACATCATATGTTAAAATCATTTTTAAGGCACCTCTAACTTCTGATGCTGCATAAGGTCTAAATAGCCCAGGGGACAAGCATCTCCATTTTCTGAACTCCCAAACTCAATCTCAATCTCCTGGATGCACCTGAGAAAGCCACTCAATGTTTCAAAGTATGAGGATTTTACTGAGAAGATGCATGAAAAATCATTTCTAACCTATTGGTTGGTAATATAAATGAAAGGTGTAGTTTTGTACCTAGCAGATAACATGCTGTCAGTAGTATATGGTTTTCTTTCATATTTGCATATATAAATGATCAATAAATATTTTTGTTTAGGAATTTAGAATTGTCACTATTTTGTGCCTCACTTATGCTTTATAGCAACTCCAACTTTTTGTTTTTGCTTTGAATGTATCAGTAATTTACACTGGAGTAAGTACAGGTTGGTAGAATTCCTGGTAACAAACAAGATGAGTAATATCAGAGAGAATAACCCTTTCATTTAATTTAGTGTATTCAAGAATACACTGCATTTTTGATGGACACCTTAATTAAACTATTTGAAAACAGCCAAATCCATGTGGATATCCAATCCATAAATACCATTAATGACAACTGCAGAGTGCTAAATCACCAGTATACAAATACTCTATTTCAGGGAACTTGAAAGTAAAATTGCCTAACACTAAAGATGAAAATAGTCTTTTTTTATTATACATGTTTACTAACATTCTTTTCTTGGTTTCAACATTTTTTAATTCTGGTAAAAATATATATAACAAAATTTCCCCTTTTAAAGGTGAACATATTCTGGGGTGCATGGCTGGCTCAGTGGGTTAAGGCACAGCCTTCTGCTGGGGTCATGATCTCAGGGTCCTGGGAACGAGCCCTGCTGGAGGATCTCTCCTCAGCGGGGAGCCTGCTTCCCTCTCTCTCTGCCTGCCTGCCTGTCTGCCTACTTGTGATCTCTCTCTGTCAAAATAAATGAATAAAATCTTAAAAATAAAAAAAGGTGAACATATTCTTGATTTGAGAATATTCTGTGAAGTAGTATTCAAATATATTCTCTTGAATAAACTCAAAGAAAATTAAGAATCAAAGATATACAGTTTACTTCTGATAGTTGCTGTTGTTTAAGAAGGGGTTAATTCTTGAGACCTTGAATGTGCTAGAGATTGTAAGACTATGCTTTGGAATTCCAGAAATTTGTCAACAATATTATTTTTTTAAAATTTTTCAGTGTTCCAAGAGTCATTGTTTTAAATGAATTTAACTGGAGGTAATCTTTATCTAAGTGACTTCTATTCATGATACTTGTTGTATTTATTGAAAATTGTAATTCATTACCCATTTAAACAATTAGCTAATATTTTAGCTAATATTTTTGTGACACAGTGTGTGACCTGAAAAAGAATTATATAGTTCAATCTTGCTGGGAGCTAGAGCTTAGATTTTGCAATATATTAATATATACCAGAATCTCTCCTTGTTGAACTTATATGACTCCTATAATATCAGGTTCTAATAATTAAATATTCTGTGGGCAAAGTGGTCCTTTTCTACTTTCTCAATATTCCATCATTTTGAAAAACATTTTATCAAATGTAAGTTAATTTTCCACCAGAGATTATATTTCTTTTAAAATGTTATGAAATTTTCTTTGTTATTTTTTTCATAGCATTTATTACTTCCTTATTCCTCAGACTATAAATAAAAGGATTTAATAAAGGGATCACTATGGTATAAAAAACAGCAACAGGTATATCTTCATCCTCTTCTTTAACTGAATGTGGTCGAATGTACACAAAGATAAGAGAACCATAGAATATTGAGACAGAGAGAAAGTGGGATGCACAAGTAGATAAGGCTTTGCCTCTTCCTTCTTTGGATTTCATTTTGAAAATAGTAAAGAGAATGTAGAAGTAAGATATTAAAACACTACCGATGGTGAAGACTTGAATTGAACCTGCAAAGATAAATATCATCAATTCATTGATATAAGGGTCAACACAGGAAAGTCTGTATAATGGAAAAACGTCACAAAAAAAGTGATTAATTTGATTTGACCCACAGAAAGTTAACCTAAAGAGAAACCCCACATGAATTATGGAATGCAGGTTCCCAGCTATGTAGACCCCTGTGGTCATCTGAATGCAGAGTTTCTTTGACATCATGGTGTGGTACTGCAGTGGGCTACATATGGCCACATAGCGATCATAGGCCATTGCTGCCAGGAGAAAGCAGTCTGTAGTTCCAGCAAGGCAGAAAAAATAAAATTGTGCCATGCATTCATAAAGGGAAATCATTCTGTCCTTAGAAAAGAAGTTCTCTAACATTTTAGGGGTAATGGCACAGGAGCAACAGAAATCCATCAGAGCCAGGTTGCCCAGAAAGATGTACATTGGTGTGTGAAGACGATGCTCCATAAAAATCAATGCCACCAGGCCAAGATTCCCGACCATAGTGATCACATAGATAGTGAGAAACATCACAAACAGGAGGCTCTTCAACTCTGGGTGATCTGTAAATCCTATGAGGATAAATTCAGTGGTCAAGGAGTAGTTATCCTCAGTCATATCCACCTTCTCTGTTGAAATAGGAATTCTGAAGATATAAGATTCTAATTTAGAGTTTGTATAACTTTCCTTCCAAATTTTTTTTTTTACAAAAAAAGAGAGGAGCTTTTTCAAACTCCCCTTAGTATCTCTGGATACAGGCACACAAATATATAGGAGATAGTCATTCCCATAAAAATGCCAGTTTTGTAAGCTCAACTGTGAAAATCAGCATTCTCATGAATATTTTTGTAATTGCAAGAAAAATGCTTACAGAGGAAAAAGTTTGTCTTGATGACTTCATGCATGAATAGTGTAGAAATCTAGCATTCCCATATTTGGTTTAATGTTGACAAATAATATCAATGTCAGTTTTGGAATTAAAGATCCTTAAAATAAATATACTATCAATCTTTACGTATAAACGTTTATTTAACTGAGCAAAAAGTTTTCATAAACTCTCCCAGTGGAATGAATGTTGAAAAGAGCATACAATAGATATGTTAAGTTTATACCTTAGGAATTGTATGAAGATCACATAGGTTTAAGAATAGGACTTTAATCTTTAGAGGAAATCCTTGAGATATCCAAGGAAATAAATATCTATGTATTTTCACCTCTCTCATCCCTGTTCCTGGTATTAGATCCACTTCCATAAAAACTGATTTTGTCCATGCCCTCATTCCTGTTGATTTTTGCCCAGATCTCTAAATCCTTTCCATCTTTATGTAAAGCATAGTTTACATACTATGCTCCTTAAGAAAGCTTTTACTAAATGCCCCAGACCACACTCATTTTCACTTCTTGCATCCTCAAGCATATCCTATATACCGAACACAATCTAGAGTTGTTTATATATAATACACATGGCTTTTTTTTTACATATGCATGTACAGTTTCTTTATTAGAATTGTAGACATTTGAGTTCAGCTATGACTTCTACTTCTTGTAAGAGTTATTTAATGCTATAGAGGGGGAAAAAAAGTATTGATACCAGTCCTAGCTTCAAGGACCCGAGATAGGTGAACTTGTTGTTAGTGGACTATCACTGATCCTTAGTGACCTCTTTGGTCTCCACAAATTGAGACTGCTAGTTTTGAAGAACACACTACAAAGGAAATTCTTGGGAATTTATCATTAAAAATCTTATGTATCATTCTTTTATTGGAAGTGACCCAGCTATTATTTTCCCACTTCCTAAGAAACTTATGTGATATTTTCTGAAGTATATCACAGTAGTTTGAAAGCTAATAAAAATAAGCTTGCCTGTATATTTTAGTTTTATAACACTCAGAGAAAGAGAAAAAACTTAAATCTTAATATGATTTTTGAGATGGGTTGCCTGGATGGTTAAGATATTTAAGCATCTTCCTTTGGTTCAGGTCATGATTCTCCGGGTCCTGGGACTGAGCCCCATGTCTGGCTCCCAGCTCAGTGGGAATTCTCCTTGTTCCTCTCCCTCTGCCTCTCCCTCTGCTTGAGCTCTCTCTGTTTCTTTGTTTCTCTCTCTCAAATGAATACATGTTTTAAAAATCTTAAAATAAATATGATTTTTGAGAACAAATTTTATTTTACCTCAAAGGCTATCTTCTATATCCGTTAGGATATTTTGACCAATATGTCTAATTATGTAAATTCTATGGTCAAAATGGGTTTATTTTTCCATACTCAAAACATCAAAATAAAAGCATAGGCTGAACATTTCACTTTCTTGTTTTAAAGTACAAAGACAGGCCATTTAATTATTCAGCTATGTTAGAAATAATTTTCAATGTACTTGCCTGATTTATGTAACAGAATTAAGCTGCATTCTTACCAGGATGTTTTGAAGATATACCTTATATCAGAAAAGGTCGATATGAACCGAGTTCAAATCTCATGCTGATTTGCCATAGCCTTCAGCTGTGAGAAGACTTAGAAAGGTGAAACGTTGAAACCTGAGAATAATTTAAAAACATGCTAACTAATTCAGATCAAACAATACTTAGGGACACTACTAGTAAGGTATAGATAAATCTGAATACATCCTTTACCTGAATGCTCTGAGAAGAGTTTTATAACATCATATTGGTTTTGTGTGTGTCTGTGTGGTGTTAACTCTCATATAATGTCAGGATATAAGTTTTTGTCTCAGAAGCATTTGGGATTAAAAGAGTGAAATTCTGGGAGATGACTAATAAGTCAGTGTCAATAATTATGTTCCTCACAATGCAAAATTAAACTTTAAATCAAATGCTTATGGGACTTGCCTATGATGACATCAGTGTATTTCTATGGGGAAATTCAGTTCCCAAAACATATTAACTCTGTGACTTAAATTAAAGATGACCTGTGAGACAATGAGGTTAAAGGAACTGACCTTTGCTAAAGTCACTAAATCTTTTGATGATCATCTTGCTGATTCTTATGTAACTGACATCATTTTTAGAATTCTGTCCTTTATCCTGTGCGTAAAATATAAACGAGCCCAGGAGAGTCTCAGGTCGGTTTGACCATTACCTGAGAGAATAATAGGGTTTATGAAAGATAATTAGCATTTAGAGAGGAGAACAAAAGTTGTGGTAGTGTTAGTTAGTCTCATTAATTCCTTCACTCTGAGTTGAAGTTGTTCCCATGCATTGCAAAATCCTCATGGGAACTTTGCTGTTACCCTTTAGCCACACATATGATTTAATGAGATAATCTCTGTGATTTTCAGTTCACCTGAATTGCTTTACCTTTCTTTCCCTGTTTTCCCCCTTTGTTGGAACACAACCCTGATCCTGGCCAATGTGACTGGGGTCCTGTCAAATTCTGTGAAAAATTCAGGAAATGGAGGGCAAGAGTCTTCCTCTGCCCACGCCCAGAATAAACATGGTAGGATCCCTGGAGTGTTTTCTTGTCCTCCTTTAGAAAGATCTGATGAGTGTGGAGAATCCTTAACTTTCTCTGGTCATTTAAAGCTAAGAGATATTGTCATTTAAAGCTAAGAGCTAATCATTTTTTCACTTGGCTCACTTGATTGCCTGCAGGTAAATCACATTCCACAAGTAGCCCATGCCCTGCACATAAATCTATATCCTGTTTGTAATGGGATCTTCAGGAAGGTATAAAAGAAGTGATTGTAAGAAATAAAGACATCTACTGATCACCAGTTAGTTGTTCCTCCATCACGAAGGCTCTGATCACCAAGATCCCCACCTTGTGAAGGGACAAGGGGCACCCGAACAGGGCCCTGAAATTGAAGAACAGTCACGCGGGGATCCAGAGACCCTCACAGAAGGAGGTAAGTGAGAACGATGGGGCAGAATCAAAGTTGCCCCCAGCCTTTTCTAGCATGAATAGAACACCTTTTATCTCAGGGAGGTGCTCAAGTATTCAGATGTCAATTAAGAACTTGTCTGGATGTTATTCATGAATATAATCCTTGGATTCCGGATGCAGGAAACTTGGAAGAGATAGTGTGGGAATGTGCATGCCATAATGTGGAAAAGGCTTATAGACATGGTCCAAAAATTCCTGTGGAGTTTTGGGTTACATGGGCATTGGTAAAAATGGTTATTTTAATTCTTAGAGGGGAATGTAAGGAAGAGGATATTAAGGCTGAAACAGCTGCCTCTCTGCATACATATGTTTGATGACGAAACAACCCAACAAATTCAAACCAGTAGTAAAAAATTATTTTTTGGCAAAAAGGACGAATGCCATGTTTCTTCTTTGGCCAGCCCCCCTCTGATTTCCTCTGTGGATGAGAACAAGGAAAGAGCAGCAGACCTCTTTAGAAGTAAGGGAAGTGACACTAGTTTGGATGCTAATTAATGCATGTTACAATTAGGACCAACAAAAACTAAAAAACAAAATTCTACTTCTACACCATCTTACCCCCATGAGCTTCACTTTTTTTTCCCTGTAACTTTTCATGCTAACGGGCCAAGTACTTACGACAGGATGCTGATGGAGACTGTAAGAGAATTTAAAAGGTATGTTCCACATATGGGCCTACTTCTCCTTATTGCTATGAATATTTATCCAGTTGGAGCAATAACGCCCGCTGAATTCCTTATGATTTTCAACTCATAGCTGAAATGGTATTAACATCTTCTGAATTTCTACAATGGAAGATGTGGCTTTCTGAGGAGGCACATGAAAAGGTCAGGAGTTTAGGACAGAAAGGGAATGTAGCTGCTGTTACTTATGATAGGCTCATGGGAACAGAAGATTGGACGACTTCTAATCATCAGACTCATAACATCCCTTCTGCAGCCCTTCCCCCCATGTATGTGATGTGGCCTTACAAACCTCCAAAAAGTTAATTCAGACACCGATTATACTGCCAGTTATACAAAAATGCAAGGGCCTAAAGAGCTGTACATTGATTTTATTGGCAGGTTAAAAGAATCATTGGAAAAACAGATAAGAGGAGAACAAATTCAGGAAATACTCTTAAAACAACTAGCATATGATAATGCTAATGAAGACTGCCAGGCCCTGATTCAACCACTTAGAGAATCAGGAGATGTCATGGATTATTTAAAAGCTTCTGTAATTTAGGACCCTTTAAACCTCAGGCCTGAGTAACAGCGTTAGAAACCATGGCTATTCAAAAACAATTGCAGGCAAAATGTTTTAATCCTGGACAAACAGGACACATAAAAAAACAATGCCATCTCCCGCCCTGTCCGATTGCCCTCCTCTCCCACCAATCGCCTGAATAAATCCAAGATTCAACCTTCTAATGTTTGTCCTTGTTCTCGATAAGGCAAACACTGGGCAAGGAATCTAAGTCTAAAAACAAGAAAGATGGAAATCCTCTGGGGAACCCTTATCACGGAAACTCCCTAAGGGGCAACCCCAGGCTCCAATAAATATGTGGTCATGGAACTATCCTATTCAGTTTGTACCCAACAGCCCCTCTCAGTAATGGACTTAGTCCCTGCTACTCAGGGGAGCGCTGCTCTTGATATCTCTCTCTCTAAGGCTTGCTTTATGTGGGAAGCTGCGTAGTGTGTTGAGGTATGAACCAAACCAAGCCCTGCCTTGCATCGCCTTGACATCTAAAGGTTAAACACCTCAGGATGGAAAAGTTGAGTAGCGCTGAGAAAGGGTTTGAGCTATGTGTTCCACACCTGCCTATGTGACTCCTGCTTTAGCTTATCAGGAACAGAATTTTACATACCCTGATCATCAGTCTATGATAGGACCTTGTTTTTCCTACACGGGCCATAAAACCACATCTGGTACTATCTTCTATCTCTTAGCAATAGTAACCTGCCTTTAAGCAGCTGACATATGGTGTCAGGATGTCTGCCCATAGTCCTCTAGTCCTCTGGTATGTAGCAATGGGAACCCTTGAAACTGTTTTACTACTGATACAGGTGGTCACTTTCTTTGTTCTGTTAGCTATATATAGTGGTGCATGTTTCTGAATAAAGTTGACACTGCTTGGACATCATCCTCTGTGTCCCTCCTGTCCTCATCTCTTTGTGTCTTATCATCGTTTCACCATCCTCTTACCCTCTTGACCCTGGTCCTGTTGTCGTGCTGGCAGTGACAAGTGGCACCCGAACAGGGATGTGAGTACATGCATGTGGAGTGCACTTTCAGGTAAGGAGTCACCAAATCTCAGGTTAAGAGGAGCCCGGGTTTTTCAGGGCCACAACAGGAGTAAAAAATTATGGGGCAAGGTCACTCTGGAACAAAGCCTCTTTCTGAAGGCTTTACAGGCTCTCATGAGAAAGCAGGGATCCAAAGTAACAAAGAAGACCCTGCAGCAGTTTTTTGAAAGGGTCTCAGAATTGTGCCCTTGGTTTCCTAAGGAGGGCATGGTGAGTTTAGGAGCCTGGCAAAAGGTAGAACAGGAAATTAAAAATCAGATCAAGATTAGAGGATCCTCCGCCTGTCCAGAGGGAACAATGAAGATATGGGAGAAAATTAGAGAAACATTAGATCCTCAGCATTCTGTAGACTTAATTTCACTTGTTTCACAAGAGCCTCTATATGATTCAGCAATCAAGGTTCAGGAGGTTCAGGAAAAGGTTTATGAACACCTTGAGCCTGGCATTCCTCCTCCTTCACCAGAACTCATAGAGAGTATTACAGGATCTCGACCTGCATCCCGTGGTCTTAATAAAAATCTGATGACTCCTCCTCCTGTGGTACCTACTGCACCACCCTTACTTGAGAATGGAGGCATTGATTTCTCCGAGGACAATGTACTTCTTGATGATGACCGTGGGGTTTTCTTTGCTTCTGCTCCTCTGGGACCTTTATGATCCCTTTCCCATCATAGTTTAGAGTTTCAGACCCCAAGAAGAGGACTTTTTACCAGTGGCATTTCCACAGGAATTCAAACAATATCCCTCAGCAATGCAGAGACACAAACATATCCATTCAGAAACCCCAAAATGGGAGAAAAAAATGTCTCTAAAAGGATTTCCACTAATGGAACACCCACATTCTGGGGTCCCTTATAAAGATGATGAGCCTTATCAGGACTTTGTGGCTTGACTTTTAAAAGCTGTGGGTCATATAGTGGTAGATGGTGAAGCCGGCACCATTATAGTAAAACAATTGGCCTTTGAAAATGCTAATTATGCCTGTCAAGTGGCTACCCGCCCTTGGAAAAAAACGGGCACTTTAGAAGATTACATTTGCTTGTGTACTGAGATAGGATCCTCGTGTATACAGCGTGCCACTCTCGCAGCAGCCCTGAGAATATCCCCAAAAAACGAATGATGTAGAAAGGAGGAAATCCGAAACGACTCTGTTTCCAATGCGGCCAGCCAGGCCACCTTAAGGCACAATGCCCTCAGGTCACTTGCTCAACACCCTCGTTGGGGAAAAAGCCTCTCCCTACTTCTTTGTGTCCTAAATGTCAAAGAGGCTTTCATTGGGCTAATGAATGCTGATCCCAGAAGGATAAATTTGGTAATATCATTCCAGGAAACTTGAAAAGGGGCTCCTCGCTGCAGCCCCAGCAAACAATAGCAGCCATGATTCCTCAATTTCCAAAGTCCAGGCTAACACCTCCGACCTCCCAGGGATGGACAAATTACACTGCGGTACCCCCTCCAGTGCAGGATTAGATTTGGCTCCTGATACTGAAGGGCCAAAGTAACTCCATTTTGAGGCAGTAGCCATTCTGTTGTTTACATTAAACTGTGAGTGTCCAGTCTGCTTATCAAGGCCCGAACTGCTCTGGCCGCTCCCTGCAAGTTTAACCGCCCTGGCCCACCCTGGTAATCAGTAGAGCAACAGCAACCACTACTCCCACCCTGGTAATCAGTGGAGCAACAGCGACCACAACTTTCCTGCCCTGGTACAAACAACTTTCAAAAATATCCCCTGGACAAAGTAGCCAACCCCCCGTTGTTAACCGCCTGTTCTGCTTCTGTACTTCCTGCTTGCTAAAGCGCGCGCTCCCTGAAACCAATCAGGTTATGCCAAATACCCTTTTCAAATGTCAACCGATCAGTCCCACTCTACCTTGATTGTACATGCCTATAAAAACCTTGCATTTACTCACCTCGGGGCCTCTCAGCGTCACCGCTTGCGAGTGCGCAGAGGACCGGGTTCGAACCTGCAATAAACGACCCTTGCCGCTTGGCTTTGACTCACGTCTCTGGTGGCCTCTTTGGGGAATTCTTGTGACTCCAGGCATTACAATACTACTATATATATTGAAGCAGGAAAGCCCCCTAAAGCGATTACAACAGGCATATGGGGACTGCTTCCAAAGGGAACCTGGGGCTTATTATTGGGACGATCTAGTTGGACTATGAAAGGCTTGATTGTGCACCCTGGAGTGGTTGATGAGGACTATACAGGAGAAATCAAAATAGTGGTCACTTTAAAGGAGGGAATTTTATAATTACAGCCGGGAGTGCCTATAGCACAATTGATCATTATGCCTCGCACTGAAACAAAAAACCCAGCTATTAAAGGAAAAAGGGGCACTGGAGGATTTGGATCAACTGATATTTGTTGGGCTCAATTAATTTCTTCTGATAAACCCTAAATGACCTTGTTTATTCAAGGTCAAGCTTTTATAGGACCAATTAAGGGAATTGGCCAGGCTCACTCCCGCCAAGTAAGTTCGACCTTTTTAAATTGGTCTATGTCAGAGGGACATAATGGCACTTTCCAACCTTTTGTGCTGGACATTGATCTTAACTTGTGGGGAAGAGATGTTTTAACAGATATGGCAGTTACTCTTAATTCTGCCCCCCTTTCTGTGCCCCAACAATCCTCTGTGGTAATGACACTAATGAGCAAAATGGGATATATCCCTGGCAAAGGACTGGGAAAAGACTTAACAAAGTAACCCACAACAGCTTCGGATTAATGTACAAACCTCTCGTGCTGGTGTGGGTTTTCCCCAGGGCCACTGACTTTCCCCCATGCACTGCCGATCGAATGGAAAACTAATGACCCTGTATGGGTGGACAGTGGCCCTTACCTCAGGAAAAGTTAAAGACAGCATCTCTTCCTGCCCACGGGTCCTGTCCCCGTGCTTTAATAAACTACCTTTTTTGCACCAGAGACGTCTTAAGAATTCTTTCTTAGCCATTGGCTCTGTACCTCACCCCACCGAACCTCACCTAGGTTCTAGAACTTCATCATTTGGCACACCAGATGGGACTGTGAGTCTTTATATTTGGACTCTGAGCTTCAGTGCAAAATTGGTGAGTACTTTCTCTCTTCTTCCTTTAGTCTCATTTCAAGGGCTTTTCAAGGAGTATGGTCTTATTGGAACACTTGCATCATGTCAATTGCTCAGGCTGCAATCTTCTAGCCCAGGGCTACTCTATGGGGAGGGGAGTGTCTGCCTTTTGGCTGTAAGTTAATAGGCTGGCCGGAATGGTGATAAGGCCCGGAAACTTGATTCTCTCTCTTTACTCCTGTTCTTATATAAAGTTATCTCTCTTGGGCACGGGACAGCCACCTAAGTCACCAGGACGGCTGCCAATCTTAAGACTCTGGGTGAAGTTCCCTCCTGATTGATCTAATGTGATCCCCTCTGAAGGGCCTGACGCCATTCAAGGCGGCAGCCCTTTTGCTGTTTACATTAAGCTGAAGACATTCCAAAGCGGTTCCTACACATGCAAATAAAGGATGGGACAAGAACCAATAGAAATGGTTCCTACACATGCAAATAAAGGATGGGACAAGAACCAACAGAAATGGTTCCTACACATGCAAATAGGGAATCGGACATGAACCAATAGAGGGTGATTCTCCATATGTAAACGAGGGACCAAGTGCGAGCCAATCAGGGTTATTGCCCTATATGCTAACAAAGGATAGAAAAACAACCAGTAAGGAAAACTCTCTGTCAGCAGTTTTTCCTAACTGACCAACCCTCCTCGGACAACACAGCTTAAGTCACCTCAGACACCAATCATTTTCAAGGTTTTCAAGGTCACCCACACATGTAACTATGTGACTATGTACTTTTTGCATGTAAAATTGCCTATATAATCTCTGTAAAATTCCAGCGGGGGGCTCCTCCTGAACTCCACTGCGTGGGTGTGTGGGACGAGCCTGAGCTGCAGCCCGCCTGCCTGAATAAAGCCTTGCTTTTGCATTTCGGAACGTCTGGCTCTCGGTGGTCTTTTTGGTGGTGGTCTCATGATCTGGGCATAACACCCTCCACATCCCTGGTCTAGCCACTTCTGGCCACCAGACCTCCACTGGGAGCTGGCCGAAACCAGTACCCGATTGAATTAAAATGCAACCGGGGACCATTTCCTAGGGAAATTGGCTGTAAGGACCACATGTGTTGGAATGTCGCACAGACCATGATGGATTTCAGTCTTTACTGTTTCTTGTCAGTGTCTTCTACTAAGCTACAAAATTGGGTAACTTCCCCTTGAAAAAAAAAAACCTTTTCTAGTATTTCCATGGGTTAAAATGGCAAAACAGTATGCAGTCTTCAGGACAGATAATGGCATGATGTGGCACAGTGTTTTTTGGTCCATTCACCAGGTACCCATCAGCAGCCTAGGATGCTATGGGGAAGAGGAGGGACACCGGCACCCTTCCAGGGCCTTTTATGGCAGGAATGCCTTCCCGGGGAAGGCAGGATTGTGATCAATAGCGATATCTTGAGGGACACCTCTGGTCGCTTTTGACACACGGGGAACCTCTGACAAATCCTGTGTGGGACGCCACCCAGGAGGCAGGGGGGATTTGGCAATGGACTTTCTTTACTTTTCTGGGAGCATGGCCTCAGTAGGCTCTTCAGTTCTGAAGGATTCTACCTCAGGGTGCCTTTTAACTTACTGGAAATAATTTGGATTGCAAAACTAGGAAAGGACTAAGCTCCTGTAACACTGCATGGCCTCAGTGGGATCTATCAGTTAGATCTCCTCTGCAGGAAACAGGGCAAATTGACCTAGGACACCTTCATTGCTCATACCTAGGCCTTCATTGCTCTACACCAGGACCCCAACCTAAGGGCCTTTTACAGAATGTGTTTGCTGAAATGAGTCAACTAGTAAACTTCCTCCTGACATATCAGATGGTAATTACGTAAATAAGCCTTCTTCTAGTAAACCCAGGTTGCTGGGCCATTCCTAGCAAAGGGGACTCTGACTTTATCTCTGTGTTTCTCCTAATATGTGTGGGGGCTTCTTCCTCATTCATTTCCTGTGTTAATGGCTATAAGTGGAGCCAACTGGGGTTAGTCTAACTTGAGACAGAGACCATAAGGAATATTCCCAAGCAGCTGCTGAAACTCCCTTTGTTTTGGGGAAATTCCTATCTTCTCTGGCCCAACGTGGACTGCCTAACCCTTCCTCCTTGCTGGTGGGAAAACATGGCATCTGCTCCTCTGTTGGGGCTTATGAGCTCTAAAACTGGGAATCCTTTCTCTGCCTTCTGGCAGCACTTTGTTTCTTCTGTCCCCCTCTTCTCATGTTTCTGCACCAATGTGCATGGGGCCTGCATGACTAGCCTCTAGACCATACACCATAGCTCCTTCTCTCTTCACTGTCAAGGAGCAAAAAGAGCACCCCCTGGACCTAACACCCCCCTCTCCAGATCTTCCCATCCGTGTTTCAGGTAAACATTCAAAGTGGAGTGGGTCCAGGTGGAAGGTAAGTCAGTATTTAAACTAAGTTTGTTGGTTTAATTAAGATATACATGTCTTTTAAGTTAACAGCAGTAAACATGAAGCTTTGAAGTTTACTGAAAGTCAGATAAGCTCGTGTTATTTGTTAAAATCTGTTAGCAAAGAAATGACTAAACCGATGGTTAGTTGTTGTTCCAGAAAAGGTGCAAAAAATGGAGCCTTTTTGAATATTTGTGCTTTATCATTGAAAATAAAAAGATTCAGCCTCAAAAGATTACCATTAGAACTTCGTCCCTCAAAACATTAAATGATTGCCAAAAACTTATGGGAAATATTAATTGGATAAGACCTTTTTTACATAGTACTGCTGATGACCTGAAACCTCTCTTTGATACTTTAAAGGGAGATAGTTCCCCTTCTTCAGAAGGAACTCTATCTCCTGAAGCCAAAAAGGCTTTGCAATTGGTCAATGAGAAACTATCCCAAGCTCATGTAAATCAGTGTGACCCTGAACAGCCTGTTTACTTGATCTTACTAATGCCTTCACAATTGCCAGCTGCTGTTATATGGCAAGCTCGGGGGCCTTTGGAGTGGATACACCTGGCCTTGCACCAGTTACATGTTATCAATGAATATATTGAATTATTTGCTCAATTGATAATTAAAGGAAGACAACGTATAATACATTTGACTGGAAAAGAGCCTGACTTTTTAATAATCCCTATGCTCACAGCTGATAGGGTACAAGCTCTATTTGTATCTAATCTCAACTGGCAAATGGCATTATCTTGTTTTCCTGGTCAAATTAAATACCATTTGCCAGCTGATAAACTTCTACAATTCTTTGCAACTACCCCCATGATTGATTCTTCCTCAATAGTTATGCATCCTTTATCTACTGCTGTCAATGTCTTTGTGGATGCAGATAAAACTGGGCATATAGGAATTTATAAAGAATCTCAATATGCAAAAGCTTCTTATCAAGGATTTTACCCTACAAAGTCAGTACAAAGAGCTGAGTTAAAAGCTGTCCTGCCTGTCCAATTCATTATCCATTACCTACATATCCGGTAAATCCTAGAGGGTTGATGCCTAATCACCTATGGCAAATGGATGTGACACTGTTCCCTGCTTTGGGCCATTTAAAATATATACATGTCTCTATTGACACCCTTTCAGGATTTGTACACGCTACTGCACACTCAGGAGAAGCTTTTGTAGATGTACAAAATCACCTCTTTTCCGCCTTCTCTCAAAGGGGGACTCCAAAAGCCATCAAAACAGACAATGGCTCTGCATACAATTCAAAAGACTTTCAAAAGTTTTGTCAAACCTTTCAGATTAAACATTCAATGGGCATCCCCTATAATTCTCAAGGACAAGCCATTGTCGAAAGGGCTAATGGAATCCTTAGATCATATCTCAAAAAATTAAAAGAGGGGGAGATACTACAGAGAACAGTGAAATACTCTCCTCATATGCATTTAACCTTAACTCTTTATGTTTTAAATTTTTTTGAATGTGGACGATATTGGTCGAACAGCAGCTGAAAGATTTTGGCATGAAAGTGGTGACTTTTCACCACTCCCTTATGCTAGATGGAAAGATCCTTTAACAGGCATGTGGAAGGGTCCTGATCCTGTCCTCCGCAGAGAACGCGGTTTTGTTTGTGTTTTTCCTCAGGACGAGGATACCCCGCGCTGGCTTCCAGAAAGGTGGTGCTGAATCCTTGTGTCTCCAACAGAGGATGGCTCGCCTCACATTGAACAGCCAGAACAGATGGAGAAGAAGAAGACGTCTCCCCTCTTACAGCCAGAGGGATGTTTCATGCACAACTTTGGAAACTGGTCGCTGCCCTGGGACCAATCGGAGTACAAATAGCTAGGAGTGATTATACTGCCACAAGACTTCAATCTGACCTTGCGGGCCTGTGTTCCTAGGCCTTTTTTACTGGTAGTGGACTCGGAATCAATAATTCTCACCTCTTTCCAAGGGGGACATCCATTGTATAATATCCATTGTGACCATTGTGTGTTAACAAATTGTCTCCCTGTGTCCCTGCCTTGGTCAGGCACAGGTCCCATGATAGTGTTTGTAACTATGCAACCTCCATATATGTTATTGCTTGTGGAAGTAGAAGGACCTTGGTATGCTAATTATGGGTATCAGTTTGCTCTTGAAATGCAGTTGCAGCTCAAACGAGTCAAATCAGTTTGCTCTTGAAATGCAGTTGCAGCTCAAACGAGTCAAATGGTTTTCTAGGTCTATTGATAGCAGGAATAGCAGCACTAGTAACACTCATAGCCACAGCCACCGTGTCTTCAGTGGCATTGTCTCAAAGTATTCACACTGCTAAGCATGTGAATAATTTTGCAAAAAATGTTTTACATGCCCTAGCTATGCAAGAGCATATTGATCAAAAAATACTGAGCTGTTTGGATGGGTTGAAGGAAGCTGTGGAGTATCTCGGCTCTCAGTTATCTATTTTAAGAACACAGATGTCATTGTCATGTCATGGCGGTTCCCAACATATTTGTGTCACTCCTATGAAGGCTCAAAATTATTCATGGGATGCAGTCAAACATCACCTACAGGGAATTTGCTTTCATAGTAATATTAGTTTGGACTTAGCAGAATTACAGAAGTCCATAACAGACATCAGTCATTCCAACTTGATGTTGAGGATCCCGCTACTATTGTATCACAAATTTTGGATGGGCTTCACGGTTTTAATCCCGGCAATATTCTTACACACTCCTTTTGGATCTTTGTTGGATTGTTTATAATCCTACTTGTATTAATCATTATTTGGTGTGTTCCCATGGCCCATGCTCGACAACAAAGGCTCCATATTTTAGCTCAAATATATTTCTTTGATCTTAAAACAAAAAATGGGGAAATGTGGGAAGCTGCGTAGTGTGTTGAGGTATGAACCACACCAAGCCCTGCCTTGCGTCTCCTTGACATCTAAAGGTTAAACGCCTCAGGATGGAAAAGTTGAGTAGCACTGAGAAAGGGTTTGAGCTATGTGTTGCACACCCGCCTATGTGACTCCTGCATTAGCTTATCAGGAACAGAATTTTACATACTCTGATTTTCAACCTGTGATAGGACCTTGTTGTCCCTACACGGGCCATAAAACCACATTTGGTACTATCTTCTATCTCTTAGCAATAGTAACCTGCCTTTAAGCAGCTGCCATATGGTGTCAGGATGTCTGCACGTAGTCCTCTGGTATGTAGCAATGGGAACCCTTGAAACTGTTTTACTACCAACACAGGTGGTCACTTTCTTTGTTCTGTTAGCTATATATAGTGGTGTATGTTTCTGAATAAAGTTGACACTGCTTGGACATCAACCTCTGTGTCCCTCCCGTCTTCATCTTTTTGCATCTTATTGTCATTTCACCATCCTCTTACCCTCTCGACCCTGGTGGTGTTGTTGTGCCGGCAGCGACAGCTTTATACATCCATCTGTGTCCTTATAAATTGTCAACACACCTATATGGACCTATGCCCCCATATACAGTTGGTCTCCTGCTTGGATGGAGTAGTTTAACTATGAAAGGAGTTACAGTACATACTGGAGTAATAGAATCTTGATTATTATGGTGAGATTCAAATTATGATTTCTGTCAGTGTTCCTTGGACCTCTTCAGCAGGTCTGAGCTGCCCAAATGTTGTTACTTCCCTATATTATGTCTACTCAACCTTCAAATTTTAGGGAAGGAAGATTCAGCAGTACTAATAAAAGATTCTTTTCTAAGAAACTGTTTGAAGGAAGTCAACCCCAAATGAAGCTTTCTATTAAGCAATGAATATTTGAAGGTCTTTTAGATTCTGGAGCAGATATCTCTATCATTTCTTGTCAATGTTGGCCACACCAATCGCATGTAATGTCTGCTGATTATGCCCTTGAGGGTGTGGCTATGTAACTACTCAGCAATTGAGACAAAGCAGCCAACCTCTGCCCTGCAAGGGTCCAGAGGGATTACAAGGTCCTATTCAACCTTACATTGCCCCCATACCTATTAATCTCTGGGGATGAGATTTATTACAACAATGAGATGCTGAAATTCACATACTTATATCCTCACTTGTAAAAAACCATGATGAAAAACATGGGGTATATTCCTAGGAGAGGCTTAGGTAAAAAATTACAAGGAGTGCCTGCACCTATAGATCTTAACCCTAATGATACTCACACTGGTTTGGGTTTTATATAGAGGCCATTAGGGTTAATAAAGCCCCTTCACCAATTCAAATCACCTGGAAAAGTAATGAGGCTATTTGGACACCCCCAGTTGGCCCTCACATTAGAAAAACTGAAGGCTCTAAAAGTTTTAATTAAAGAACAGTTGGATAATGGACACATTGAGCCTTCTTTTTCTTCTTGGAATTCTCCATTTTTTTGTGGTAAAGAAAAGGTCAGGCAAATGGAGTTTATAATAGATCTCTGTAATATTAATGCTGCAATGGTAACTATGGATTCATTACAACCAGGACTTCCTGCTCTCTCCTGTATACTTACTAAATGGCCTTTAGTAGTTTTGGATTTACAAGACTGCTTTTATACTATTCCTATCCACCCCTAGGACAACGAGCATTTTGTGTTTTCAATTCCAATGGTAAATCAACAAGAACATTTACAGAGATTTCAATGGAAAGCTCTCCCTCAAGGCATGACTAACTCTCCTATGATGTGCCAGAATTTTGTCGGAAGGATTCTTGAGCTCATTCGACAATTATATCCCACATGTTATATTATCCACTACATAGATGATATCCTACTAGCAGCCCCAACCCCAGAGGTCTTACATCAAGTTTTTCCAAATACACAATACCTACAACAGGGTAGTCTTATAATAACTCCTGAAAAGGTACAATTTACTCCACCCTTCTTCTATTTAGATCGTATTATAGAATGTACCACCGTTAGTCCTCAGTTTTCCATTTGTTGAGATACTTTAAGTATTCTAATTGATTTTCAAAAATTATTAGGAGACGGGACGCCTGGGTGGCTCAGTTGGTTAAACGGCTGCCTTTGGCTCAGGTCATGTTACCAGCATCCTGGGATCGAGTCCCACATCGGGCTCCTTGCTCAGCAGGGAGCCTGTTTCTCCCTCTGCCTCTGCCTGCCACTCTGTCTGCATGTGCTTGCTTGCTCTCTCCCTCTCTCTCTGTCAAATAAATAAATAAATAAAATCTTAAAAAAAATTATTAGGAGATATTAATTGGTAATGCCCAGTATTGGTATTCCTACACAACAACTTACAAATCTATTTGCCACTCTTGAGGGAGACCCTAACCTTGATAGTCTTCAAAGCTTAATACCGCAGGCTGAACAGGAACTTCAGTTCCTTGAAGAATGCCTTCATCAAGTGTTCTTGTGTCGATGTGGTCCTGCATTACCTTTACTGTTATTTCCATGCCCTACTCCCCATTTACCTACAGGGGTGATAGCTCAACAAGACTGTCCTTTAGAATGGATCTACTTGAAACACCAAGCTCCTAAGGATTTAACTGCATATGTTGACCTTCTTGCAGATCTCATTATCCTTAGCCAAACCAGATCTCTTCACATACTGTGATACGACCCTCATGTTATCATTCTTCCTATTTCTATAAAACATTTTTCTTCCTTATTTCCTTTGAATGATCATCTCCTTAATGCTTTAGCAGGATATTCTGGAACCACTGGAAACCATTACCCTGTGGGTAAATTATGAGATTTCCCAAAAAAGTCATCATTTGTAATTTCTAATATATGTAAAACTAGTCCAGTTGTAGGTGCTCCCATGTATTATATTGCTGGCTCCTTGACTAGAAAAGGAAGTGCACATGGGCCTGGCATAAACCTGTCAATTCAGAGTATGCATCAGTGTAAGAAACAGAAATATTCATTCTTTTTTTTTTTAAGATTTTATTTATTTATTTGTTAGAGAGAGAGAGAGAGAGCACAGGCAGACAGAGAGGCAGGCAGAGGCAGAGGGAGAAGCAGGCTCCATACCGAGCAAGGAGCCCGATGTGGGACTCGATCCCAGGATGCTGGGATCATGACCTGAGCCAAAAGCAGCCGCTTAACCAACTGAGCCACCCAGGCGTCCCAGAAATATTCATTCTTACTATTCTGTTAATTCATATATCTTCTGCACTTAATATTGTTTCTGATTCTGCTTATGTAGTTGGTCTCTTTCCTGCCATTGAAAGCTCAGATATCTACAACACAAAAAACCATGTTACACCTTCTCACAAAATTATAGTCCCTTGTACAATCCTGTTCCCATCCTCTCTATGTCACCTATATTAGGGCCCATTCTACTCTCCCAGGACCCATGGTAGAAGGTAACCATCAAGCAGATATCCTGAGATGTCCTATTTTCACATCACATGCAGAAGAACGCTCAGTTTTACATACTAATGTTAATTGACTGCACAACCGTTACCACATTCCACTTCAAAAAATGCATAACGTTCTTCAATCCTGTCCTATTTGTGTGCCTTTTCACTGTTGCCCACACTTTTCAGGAGGCAATCCTCATGTCTCACAAGCCAATGAACTGTGGCAAATGGATGTAACTCATTTCCATCTCTTTCCTCAACAAACTGATTTACTTCTTATTGATACATTTTCTAAATTTCTTTGGGTGATTCCTCAATCCTCCAAGTCCTTACTGCCATCTGCTCTACTCTATTGCAATGTTTTAGTGTTATGGGGGTCCCTACTACCATAAAAACTGATAACGCACCAGCTTACACAAGACACAAATTACTGCCTTTTCTTCTGACTGGCAGATTAGTCATATTACAGGTATACCTTATAACCCACAAGGACAAGTTATATTTGAATGAGCTCATCATACACTAAAACTCTAATTATTAAAAAGAAAGGGGTGGAACTCCCAAGGATGTTTCAGCACTCTATTTACTCTTAATTTTTGGAATTACCCCAAGGCAACATTCAGAGAGCAGAAGAAAAACACTTCTCACAATCACAGTAATCCCTTGAGCATCTATTCCTATTTGGTTCATATCTTTTAATGAATGGCTCCCTGGCTTCCTATTAATGAAATGTAGAGGGTCTGCTCTTATTTCCTCCGATTCCAGTGATGGACCCTCCAAAACACTATGGCTTCCTCTTTGGTTCATCAGGCCTGGAAAACCAATGACCCAGCTGATAACCACTGCATCCCTGATCTATGAGAAAGATACAGAAATACAAGAGACACAGGAGGTCACTCACAAGATACATGTGCTGTACCTTCTTAAGAGAAGACCTCAATCATATCAACATAGGACCAATCCACCCACATGGTGTCAGATTAAGAACCTGTCAGCTAAAGTAGAAGGAATTTGATGATCTACCTGAAGCCCACAGACCCCTGAGAACTTGTTTTTGGCTATAGTTGCTCTTCTGACCTGCACATGAGGGGATACTGTCTCATCAAATGACGAATGAACAAACAACAGGTGTTGAGCTTGGAATGGGCTCTTAAGATGTTGCAATTAAAAAAGCAAAAAAGGGGAAATTGTTGAAACACAACCCATTCCTCGCCAATGTGACTGGGGTCCTGTGGAATCCTGGTAGAAAACTCCAGGAAATGGAGGGCAAACATCTTCCTGGCCCCACTCCCAGAATAAACATGGGAGGATCCCTGGAGTGTTTTCTGTCCTCCTTTAGGAAGATCTAGTATATGTGGAGAATCCTTAACTTGCTCTTGTCATTTGAAGCTAAGAGATATTGTCATTTAAAGCTAGGTGATAATCATTGTTCTTCACTTATCTCACTTGATTGCCTGCATGTAAATCACATCCCACATGTAGCCCCCACCCTGCACATAAATCTATAATCTGATTATAATTGTATCTCAAGGAAGGTATAAAAGAAGTCATTGTGAGAAATAAAGACATCTATTGATCATCAGTCTATATTCTCCCCATCACATCGGCTGAACACCAGGATCCCCACCCCAAGAAGATGACACCCGTTCATTCCACTAATTGTATAAATATACTTTATATTTAATAAAATTAAATTTAATAAAAATGCTATACATAAAGAATATCTATAATCTACCACTTGTTGCCTGCTGCTAGCACTAGCTATAGAGATAAGAGGGAAGGGAGTTCTCTGTTATATTCATTCCTTCATTTCATTCCTTCATTTCTAACACTTTGAACAGTGTTGGAAATGAAGGAGTGTTAGAAAAGAAGTGTTAAGCACTATTTTGTAGTGCTTAACAAATATTTATTGGATGATTAAAAAAATGGTAGTCTACGGCTCAGAAATTTGCAGTGGTCTCTGATTAGATTTCAAACCAAATCCATTTTTCTTTTTTTTTTTTTTAAGGTTTTTAGATATTTTGTTTTATTATTTTTTTTTTTTTAGATTTTATTTATGTACTTGAAAGAGAGTGAGTGAGAGAGAGAGAAAGTGCAGAGGGATGGGTAAAAGGAGAGAAAGAAGCCAACTCTCTGCTCAGCAGAGAGCTGGACATGTGGCTCTGGGGCTTGGTCCCAGGACTCCAGGATCATGACCCAAGCTGAAGGCAGAGGCTTAACTGAATAGAGCCACCCAAGCACTCCCAAATTCATTTTTCTTATTTTAGTATTTCAGATTCTCCACAGTCAGACTGTGTCTTATCTATCACTTTCCTTTCTTCCTCTTACATCAGGGCACTTGGCCATGTGCATCCCTTCATGGCCCTTCTGGGAAGTTGCTTCAACTAATTCACTTAGCAATGTTTCTCTCATCTTAAACTTCTCTCTTTCCTTCCATCTCAGTACTACTCATCCTTGAACTCAAGTCAGATCTCCTCCATGAGGACATTCCTTGGGCCTTCAAATAGAATTGATTCTTTCTTTTTATGATTTACAGGATACTTCACTGCTTTTATAATGCATTCACCACCATGTCAAGTGTGACTCATATGTGTCTTGATTGTAAAAGTCTTGACTGCATATTAAGTCACCAATAATGTCATGCATTTTTCTGAGAAACTGACTACAAACTGAGCTAGATCCTGCTGCATTAACTGCTGACATTACCATTCTGTTTAACTTTTATCAAGTACTTTCAATACGCAGGGTATTGGAAAAGACATTGGAGAGTGTGTGCACAGGATGTTAGACTGATGGGGATAATGTCCTAGTTTTTTTATATGGCCGCTGACAAGAAGCTCATCATCTAGTGGGGAGAAAGAAAGGCACTTACATTGCTAACTAGTGTGCAATTTAGGCTGTAATATATAAGAAGTGTAAACATGTTATATAAAAATATAGTTAGGGAAGTGAATGGTGACCTGGAGGAAGAAGGAAACACTTCCCCATGGAAGTATAATTTGAGATAACCTTACAGGATAAGCAGGATAAGAATTGGGAAAGAACATGTGGAAAAGCAGTATACTGAGGGAACATGTATAAAAGCCTGGACTATTAAAAGAGCCAGACCATTTTTTTTTAATGGATAGTAAACTAAAATGGCTGAAGTTATGGCTCTGTTCAGGTTTCCTATTTCTTCCTGGTTCAGTTTTGGCAGTTTCTATGTCTCCAGGAATACATCCATTTCTTCCAGATTGTCAAATTGGCTGGCGTATAGTTGCTCATATGTTCTTATAATTGTGTGTATTTCATTGCTGTTGGTTGTGATCTCTCCTCTTTCATCCATGATTTTATTTATTTGGGTCCTTTCTCTTTTCTTTTTGATAAGTCTGGCCAGGGCTTTATCAATCTTATTAATTCTTTCAAAGAACCAGCTCCTAGTTTCATTGATTTGTTCTATTATTTTTTTGGTTTCTATTTCTTGATTTCTGCTCTGATCTTTATTATTTCTCTTCTCCTGCTGGATTTAGGCTTTCTTTGTTGTTCTTTCTCCAGCTCCTTCGGGTGTAGGGTTAGGTTGTGTATTAAAGACCTTTCTTGTTTCTTGAGAAAGGCTTGTATTGCTATATATTTTCCTCTCAGGACTGCCTTTGCTGTGTCCCACAGATTTTGAACCATTGTGTTTTCATTATTATTTGTTTCCATGAATTTTTTCAATTCTTCTTTAATTTCCTGGTTGACCCATTCATTCTTTAGAAAGATGCTGTTGAGTCTCCATGTATTTGGGTTCTTTCCAAATTTCCTCTTATGATTGAATTCTAGCTTCAGAGCATTTTTGGTCTGAAAATATGCAGGGAATGATCCCAATCTTTTGACACCAGTTGAGATCTGATTTATGACCCACGATGTGATCTATTCTGGAGAATGTTCCATGTGCACTAGAGAAGAATGTGTTTTCTGCTGCTTTTTTATGGAATGTTCTGAATATATATGTGATGTCCATCTGGTCCAGTGTGTCATTTAAGGTCTTTACTTCCTTTTTGATCCTTTCTTTAGATGATCTGTCCATTTCAGTGAGATGAGTGTTAAAGTCCCCTACTATTATTGTATTAATGTCAATGTATTTCTTTGAAATTGTTATTCATTGGTTTCTATAGTTGGCCGCTCTCATGTTAGGGACATAGATATTTAAAATTGTTAGATCTTCTTGTTGGACAGACCCTTTGTGTATGATATAATGTCCTTCCTCTTCTCTTATTATAGCCTTTGGCTTAAAATCTAATTGATCGAATATCAGGATTGCCATCCCAGGTTTCTTCTGATGTCCATTGGCATGGTAAATTGTTTTTCACCTCCTCACTTTAAATCTGGAGGTTTCTTTGGATCTAAAATGAGTTTCTTATACACAGCATATTGATGGATTTTTTTTTTTTATCCATTCTGCTACCCTGTGTCTTTTGATTGGGGCATTTAGCCCATTTACATTCAGGGTAACTATTGAGACATATGAATTTAGTGCCATTGTATTGCCTGTAAGGTGACTATTACTGTATACTGTGTCTGTTCTTCTCTGGTGTACTAGTTTTAGGCTCTCTCTTTGCTTAGAGGATTCCTTTCAATATTTCCTGTAGAACTGGTTTGGTGTTTACAAATTCTTTCAGTTTTTGTTTATCCTGGAAGATTTTTATCTCTCCTTCTCTTTTCAGTGATACCCTAGCTGGATATTGTATTCTTGGCTGCATGTTTGTCGTTAAGTGCTCTGAATATATCATGCCAGTTCTTTCTGGCCTGCCAGGTCTCTGTGGGTAAGTCTGCTGTTAATCTCATAATTTTATCATTGTATGTTACAGACTTCTTGTCCCGGGCTGCTTTCAGGATTTTCTTTGTCTCTAAGACTTGGAAATTTTACTATGAGATGAGGGTGTGTGGACCTATTCATATTGATTTTATCGGGGGTTTTCTACACCTTCTGGATTTTGATGCTTGTTCCCTTTGCCATATTAGGGAAATTCTCTACAGTAATTCTCTCCAGTATACTTTCTGCTCACCTCTCTCTTTCTTCTTCTTCTGTAATCCCAATTACACTAATGTTGTTTCATCTTATGGTATCACTTATCTCTTGAATTCTCCCCTCACAGTCCAGTAGGTGTTTGTCTATTTTTTGGTCAGCTCCTTTATTCTCTGTCTGTTGGTCTTCTATATCACTAATTCTCTCTGTTGCCTCATTTATCCTAGCAGTGAGAGCCTCCATGTTTGATTGCACCTCATTAATAGCTTTTTTTTTTTTTTTTTTTTTTACTTCATCTTGGTTAGAGTTTAGTTCTTTTATTTCTCCAGACAGGGTTTCTCTAATAAATAAATTTTATTTCTCCAGACAGGGTTTCTCTAATATCTTTCATGTCTTCTTCGAGCCCAGCTAGCACCTTGAGAATTGTCATTCTGAACTCTAGCCATGATATATTACCAACGTCCATATTGATTATCTCCCTAGCCTTTTGTACTGCCTCATGCTCTTTTTTTTTTTTTTAATGAGTTTTGCTGCCTTGTAATTTTATTCAGATAATATGTGAAGGGGCAAATAAAATACTAAAAGTGTGGCAATACCCCAGGAAAATATACTTAAAACAAATCTGAAGAGATCCCAAATTTTGGGGGGGGAAAGGGGTAAAAATAGTTCCAAAAATTTTTATTTTTTTATTTTTTTTTTAGTTCCAAAAATTTTTTAAAGGATAAAAGAAAGAAGTATAAAGAAGAAAAAATATATATATATATATTTGACTGCTGAATAGAACAGAGACACTCAAATAATTATTGGAGTATTTTGGTCTCATAAAAGAAACTACCTCCCAACATTTTAAAGAATGACAATATGTGTGTGTATAATAAACTTGATGAAGGGATGGAATATGACTGTAAAGATGAAAATTTTCAAAAAACATTTCCAAAAAAGGAGTTGATAATTTAGTTGGGAGAGTAAAGAAAAAGAAAGTGGAGAGAATTTGCTCAGGGTGGAGACTGGAACAAAGCCCTGTTTTGTTTTGTTTTTTTTTATGGTATATTTTGAACTATTAGAAGAAGTTGTATCCCAAATTTTTAGAAGAAAAAACCCTATGTGTATACAAAAAATAAAGTTAGATACAGTGAAAGATAAAATATGATATAAAAATGAAGGCTCAAAAAAGATTTTTTTTAAGATTTTTTACTTATTTATTAGTTAGAGAGAGAGAGAGAGAGAGAGAGCGAGAACAGGCAGAGAGAGGCAGGCAGAGGCAGAGGGAGAAGCAGGCTCCCTGCCAAGCAAGGAGCCCGATGTGGGACTCGATCCCAGGACGCTGGGATCATGACCTGAGCCGAAGGCAGCCGCTTAACCAACTGAGCCACCCAGGCATCCCAAAAAAAGATTTTTTTATGATAGGTATTGTTAAGATAAACTAGTTAAAAAACTTTAAAGAGGAAAGAGTAAAAGTTTAAAAATTTAGTATAAGAAAAATAAAATTTAAAACATTATTAACTTTGCAAGACTAAAGAATCCTGGGGAGAAAGCTATGAATTCCGTGCTTTGCTTTCACCTCCTCTGGAATTCCGCTGTTCTCCTTGGTAAGTGAACTTGGTCTTGGCTGGATTTCTTGCTGATCTTCTGAGGAAGGGGCCTGTTGTAGTGATTCTCAAGTGCCTTTGACTGAGGTGGAATTGCACTGCCCTTACCAGGGACCTGGCTAAGTAATCTGCTCGGGTTAGCTTAGGGGAGCTTTCGTTCCCTGAACATTTTCCTTAGAGTTCTGCAGGATGGTAATGAAAATGGCACCTCCCAATTTCTGGCCTGGAGGAGCTGAGAGCTCGGGCCCCACTTCTCAGTGCACCCTCGGAGAAAAGCACTCAATCACTCATTTCTCCCTGGCCTCCAGCCACACACCAAGCTCACCCAGCTGTGACCAAGCATCTCTTTCTCTGTCACACAGCCCTGTCTGGAGTCTCCAAACCCAGCAGATCCCTGCACTCTTCCAGGGGACTCCCAGGATCTTGTGAGGTCCCTTCTCAAAGAACAATGGATTGAATGTGCCAGAGATCAGAGTTTAAGGTAACCTGAGTTGAGAGCTCTCTCCTTGGCTCCATCTCTATAGCCGGCTTCCCCGCTTTAAGACCTGCGAGCTCTGAGACACTCTGACAACCTTGATGCTTCTGTGACCCCGTGGGACCTGAGACCATGCAGTACCTGCATGGGCTTCACCCCAGTTTAGCCTCAGGAGAGATGCCCCTCAGTGGAGCACACTTTTAAAACTTCTGATTTTGTGCTCTGTTTCTCCAACACTTGCCAGGAGCCGGCCCCTCTCACTGAGGTCTATCCTCCTGTCGCTTTGGATTCACTTCTCCGCACTTCCTACCTTTCGGAAAGTGGTTAATTTTCTGTTTCTAGAATTGCTGCTCTTCTTTTCGATCTCCTCTTGGATTTGTGGGTGTTTGGAATGTTTTAATAAACTATCCAGGTGATGTCCTGCTACCTGATGTCATCTCAGCCTGTTACTCCTTTGCCATCTTGACTCCTCCCTACCAGATTTTGGTTCTTAATATCATTTTCCAGGTAAAGGAATTAGATCTACTTGGAGAAATAGTGATACAGTGACTACGGCAGGAAGTAAATATGCAGGATGAGGGACGCCTGGGTGGCTCAGTGGGTTAAGCTGCTGCCTTTGGTTCTGGTCGTGATCCCGGCGTCCTGGGATCGAGTCCCACATCGGGCTCTCTGCTTGGCAGGGTGCCTGCTTCTCTCCTCCCCTCTCTGCCTGCCTCTCTGCCTACTTGTGTGATCTCTGTCTATCAAATAAATAAATAAAATCTTTAAAAAAATATGCAGGATGAGCCTAGAACATCTTGGAATGCCAGAAAACACAACAACAACAAAACACAAATGCTAAACAACAAACAAACACAAACCCACCCTGCATACACAATGATGGGTGTATGTCAAAGGGACAAAGGAGCCAATGGAAACAGCTCCCTGTGGTCAAAGCTCCTATGATTTGAGCAGCAAAATTAATAAAGTACTGTGTAATTTTATCAAAGTATAAAATAAATATCCATGATTCCATACTTATGTAAATAGAGGATTGAATATATTATTAAGTGAGGTGACTAGATAAATCTTCCATGCAGAAGAATTCCAGTTTATATAGATACTTTCCCCAGGGAGGTGGCCCATGTCTTTTCTCTCTGTAAGTGTGGACTGTGGATAGTTACTTCCTTACACAGAACACAGTAAGAGAGGGTGGAGACAAAGCAGCTTCACCACAGAGGAACCTAACAACACTACCTCAACCAGGTGGCCAAAGTCAACATTAAGAGTTCAAGTTATGAGGACAGTAGTTGCCACTGACAGGATATAATGAAAATGGTGATTTACCTCTGGGGCCTTTCTTTTCAAAAGCTATCTCCTCAGTCTAATCATGAGAAAAACATCAGAAGGATCTCCTTTGAGGGACATTCTATAAAATGCCCAATAGTACTTCTCAAAACTTACCAAGGACTTCAAAAACAAGGAATGTTGAAAAGATATTGCAGACACCTAATGAATAAATGAACGTGGTGGCTAAATATAAACTGATGTGCTGAATGGGATAATGGGTGCAAGGACTCTAGATTAAACTATGGAAATCTGAGTCAAGTTTGAATTTCACTTCATGACAATGTATCAATATTGGCTCACTTATTCTAACAAAGGTACCATACTAATGTAGGATTTTAATGACATAGGAAAATGGGTGTGTCAGATATGGGAATTCTCTATACTATATTATTTTGTATAAATCCAAAACTATTCATAATTTTTTTTAAGATCGCTTTCTCAGAATGCAGCCAGAGAACATTAGGGAAAAGCAATCACCAGTTTTCTGTTTCCAATGATAATAATTGATTCAAAAAATTATTGTCATTGAATGCTAAAACTATTGATGAAAAATTATTGGGGAACTAGAAATTCACATGGTGTCCAGGTACCACCCTACAGATTAGATTTTTATAGGAAGGAAATATGCTATCTGTATCATAGAATGAATGGTGATGGTAACACCTTAATGAAGTAATCAGTTAATGGCTTCGGTTAACAAGGCAAGATAATGTCATAGGCCTCACCTTAAAGCAGCACACTTGTGATGGCTGAATTATTTAATGTAATCTAATCAGGATGAAGCATCACAAAAGTAGATATGGTGGGATATTTAACATGATGTCTGACACAAAGATTTAAAATTTTTTAAATGTCATGAAAGGAGAGAAAAACAAGAGGTTTGTTATAGATTACAGGAGATTGAAAAATGATAATATACCAAGTAGTGGCGCTTAATTGAATTCTTGATGAAAAAATAAATTGCCAAGAAAGACAATTTGGGGAAAATTTTAGTGTGAACATCCTATTAGGTGATGTTAAATTTCTTGGGGGTAATAATGATATGATGGGATGCCTGGGTGACTCAGTCAGTTCAGTCTCTGCCTTTTGCTCTGGTCATGATCCTGGGATCTTGAGATCAAGCCCCATGCACCTATGGCTCCTGCATCGTCCCTTCCCACTTGTGCTTCCTCTGGTCTCTCTCTCTTTCTCTCAAGTAAATAAATAAAATCTTTAAAAAATGATATGACAATATAGGAAATGTCTTTGTTCTTTTGAGATATATATTGAAGAATTTTGGGTAAACTATCATAATCTCATAGTATTCAATTTGTATTTATGCACATTTTCCAGGTGTATTGTTAGGCAAATGTGGTGGAATGGCAACAATTTCTAATCATTATTTTAAAACTTCATGGTCATTTTCTCAACCTTTCTGTAGTTTGAAATTTTCATAATAAATCTGGAGGAAAATGTCATTGATTCACATTTTCTTGACTCTCTGCCCTGTTTCTCTATCCACTTAACAGCTTAGTTGAAAATTTTCTTCTCCTGCTACTTTCAATTTTCTATGTTGTGTACCATAAGACTTAGTGGTAAAGAACATGGACTTTGGATTGGATCCTTCAATTTGACCCCTGAGTTCCACCTTAATATTTCTGTAGACAAATTAGGAAGCCTCTTTGTTCCCAGTTTTTTCGGGGGCTCTATGGGAAATTAAAATGTAGAACTCAAAGTAAAAAATTTAAGAGATTTGCTGAGTAGTTAAATGGATAGTGATTAAATGTTATTTATAAGCTAAAAGGGTATCTTAGAATTAACTTAAAATAAAGCAAAAATGAGAGGTGAGAAAAGAGACATAAAGTATCTGTTAATATTTATTCAGTTGCATTAAAAGCATTTTTTCCAAACAAGGTTAACAGTAAGGAGAGCTATTGGATTCTGTAGTGAGAAGGGATGGTTAATTCCAGAAACCCTGGGTTTGCTTCTCTGTGATTCCTTCAGCTATGCCTTCAACGTGTATTGACTTCACCTCCAGGCTGGTTTCTCATTTGATGGCAAAATGGTTGTAGACTGTGCCACATTTCATATCCACAAAATATGACATTCAGAGGAAGATTACTTTTTTGTGGATCTCTCTTAAAACAAAGGAAACATATTTCCCGGGAACTTCCACAAAATTCCCTTTGATCTCATTGGCCCCAAATAAGTCACAGACTCTTCCCTTAGCATACTTCTAGGCTTCAGTGTTACTAAGAGTTAGCAGTGGTGGTGGTACAGAAATATGTAAACAGAACTTGTGATACACTTGGAAAAGTGAAAGGGCTCAATGCATGTGAATCTGACAACTGAACATATCCTCTAAAATAGAGTGGATACAAAGAAACAGCATTCATTGAACTCGGGTATCTGGATTCCTTTACACCCTTAAAAAAAGTGTTTAAGACCTGTAGAGCTTTGTGTCTCTGGGTGATATCTAACAGTACATGCAATATTACAAATTAAAACCAAGAAATTAAAAATATTTATTCACTTGTTAAAAATAAAAATAACAAACTTACTACATATTAACTTAAATGTATATTAAAGAAATGGTTAGTGAATGGCCAGTTGTGTCAAGTACCTTTTTAAGTATTAGTGAAGGAAATCAGTTATAACATGGTTGGTACTCTCAGGAAGAAGATAGGCCTTCATTTTATTATCCAGTAGTTAAAAATCATTGTTTTCCCTTTAAAGTGTGGCTTATATCTGTGCACTCCTCTTCTTTTATCCTCCAATTTCAACTCTCATCATCTAGTATAAGAATTCTTGACGTTAGCCTCATTGCTTCTAGCATCATTCTGATCACCAGATTACTTTTCTGAAAAATACAATCATATTACCTGGGTCTAGGAAGTATTCAGAGTCTGAGGCCTCTGAGATAAATTCAGATTCTTAAGGGTTGGCATTGAAGATTATCAGTAACCTGATTCCCTCCCACCCTTATGTCCCATGTTCTGCAACAGCTTTTAACAAATGTTTTTGTCAACTTTCGGACTCTGTCCATGGTTCACCTCCTTCATCCCAGTACCCAGTGTCACACTAATTTCCATAAACATCGACTGTGGTCATACTCACTCATTTTTTCCTCAAAATGTCATATGTTAAAATCATTTTTAAGGCACCTCTAACTTCTGATGCTGCATAAGGTCTAAATAGCCCAAGAGACAGGCATCTCCATTTTCTGAACTCCCAAGCATCACTGATACAAATTCTAGCTCAATCTCAATCTCCTGGCTGCACCTGAGCAAGTCACTCAATGTTTCAAAGTATGAGGATTTTACTGAGAAGATGCATGAAAAATCATTTCTAACCTATTGGTTGGAAATATATATGAAGGGTGTAGTTTTGTGCCTAGCAGATAACATGTTCTCAGTAATATATGGTTTGTGGAATTCCTGGTAACAAACAAGATAAATATCAGAGAGAAAAACCCTTTCATTTACTTTAGTGTATCCAGGAATACACTGCATTTTTGATGGATACCCTAATCAAATTATATGAAAACAGCCAAATCCATATGGGTTTCCAATCCATAAATACCATTTATGACAACTACAGAGTGCTAAATCACCAGTATACAGATACTCTATTTCAGAGAACTTGAAAGTGAAATTGACTAACACTAAAGATAAAACTAGTCTTATTTTATTATACATTTTTACTAACATTCTTTTCTTGGTTTCAACATTTTTTAATTGTGGTAAAATATATATAACAAAATTTCCCCTTTTAAAGGTGAACATATTCTTGATTTGAGAATATTCTGTGTGAAGTAGTATTCAAATATATTCTCTTGAATAAACTCAAAGAAAATTAAGAATCAAAGATATACAGTTTACTTCTGACAATTGGTGTTGTTTAAGAGGGGATTAATTCTTGAGAACCTGGAATGTGCCAGAGATTGTAAGACTATGCTTTGGAATTCCAGAAATTTGTCAACAATATTATTTTTTTTTAAATTTTCAGTGATCCAAGTGTCATTGTTTATGAATTTAAATGGAGGTGATCTTTGTCTAACTGACTTCAATTCATAGTATTTGTTGTACTTGTTGAAAATTGTAATTCATGACGCATTGAAACAGTTAGCTAATAATTTACCTGATTTCTTTGTGAACAGTGTATGACCTGAAAAAGAATTATTGAGTTCATTCTTGGTGGGAGCCGGAGCTTAGATTTTGCAAACATTGTAGCAGAATCTCTCTTGTTGAACTCTTTATCTGATTCCTATATATCATGTTTTAGTAATCGAAAATTCTATGGGCAAAGTGATCATTTTCTCCTTTCTCAATATTAAATGATTTTGAAAAATATATTATCAAATAAGTTAGCTTTCCAAAGGGGGTGATATTTTTTTAGAATGTTATAAAATATTCCTTATAATTTTTTTTATAGCATTTATTACTTCCTTATTCCTCAGACTATAAATAAAAGGGTTTAATAAAGGGATCACTAAAGTATAAAAAACAGCAACAGGTATATCTTCATCCTCTTCTTTAACTGAGTGTGGGCGAAGGTACACAAAGAGAAGAGAACCATAGAATATTGAGACAGAGAGAAAGTGGGATGCACAAGTAGATAAGGCTTTGCCTCTTCCTTCTTTGGATTTCATTTTGAAAATAGTAAAGAGAATGTAGAAGTAAGATATTAAGACACTACCGATGGTGAAGACTTGAACTGAACCTGAAAAGATAAATATCATCAATTCATTGATATAAGGGTCAACACAGGAAAGTCTGTATAATGGAAAAACGTCACAAAAAAAGTGATTAATTTGATTTGACCCACAGAAAGTTAACCTAAAGAGAAACCCTATATGAATAATGGAATGCAGGTTCCCAGCTATGTAGGCCCCTGTGGTCATCTGAATGCAGAGTTTCTTTGACATCATGGTGTGGTACTGCAGTGGGCTGCATATGGCTACATAGCGATCATAGGCCATTGCTGCCAGGAGAAAGCAGTCTGTAGTTTCGGCAAGGCAGAGAAAATAAAATTGAGCCATGCATTCATAAAGGGAAATCAGTCTGTCCTTAGAAAAGAAGTTTTCTAACATTTTGGGGGTAATGGCACAGGAACAACAGGAATCCATCAGAGCCAAGTTGCCCAGAAAGATGTACATTGGTGTGTGAAGACGACCCTCCATAAAAATCAATGCCACCAGGCCAAGATTCCCCACCATAGTGATTACATAGATCGTGAGAAACACCACAAACAGGAGGCTCTTCAACTCTGGGTGATCTGTAAATCCTATGAGGATAAATTCAGTGGTCAAGGAGTAGTTATCCTCAGTCATATCCACCTTCTCTGTTGAGAAAGAAATACTGGAGATATAAGATTCTAATTTAGAGTGTGTATAACTTTCCTTCCAACTCTTTCTTTTTACAACAAAGAGGGAAGCTTCTTCAAACTCCCCTCAGTATCTCTGGATACAGGCACACAAACATCTAGGAGATAATCATTTCCCTAACAATGTCAGTTTTATAAACTCAACTGTGAAAATCAGCATTTCCATGAATATGTTTGTAATTCCAAGAAGAATGCTTATAGAGGAAAAGGTTTGTCTTTATGAATTCACATATGAATAGTGTAGAAATCTAGCATTCCCATATTTGATTCAATGTTGACAAATAATATCAGTGTCAGTTTTGGTATTAAAAATCCTTAAAATAAATTTACTATCAATTTTTATGTATACACATTTTTTTTAACTAAGCAAAAAGTTTTCATATACTCTTCCAGTGGAATGAACGCTTGAAAAGAGCATACAACAGATATGCCATACTTTTATCTTAGGAATTCTATGAAGATCACAAAGATTTAAGAATAGAGCTTTCATCTTTAGAGGAAATCCTTGGGATATCCAAGGAAATAAATATCTATGTATTTTCATCTCTCTCACCCCTGTTCCTGGTATTAGATCCATTTCCATAAAAACTGATTTTGTCCATGCCATCGTTCCTGTTGATTTTTGCCCAGATCTCTAAATCCATCCCATCTTTATGTAAAACATAGAGTACATATTATGCTTCTTAAGAAAGCTTTAACTAAATGCCCCAGGCCACACTGATTTTCACTTCTTGCATCGTCAAGCATATCCTATATACCCAGCACAATCTAGCATTGTTTATGCATAATGCACATTGTTTTTTTTTTACATATGTATGTACAGTTTCCTTATTAGAATTGTAGACATCTGAGTTCAGGTATGACTTTTACTTTTTGTAAGAGGTATTTAATGCTATAGAGGGGAAAAAAAAAAGGTAATGATTCCAGTCCTAGATTCCAAGCCCTGAGATAGGTGAACTTGTTGTCAGTTATACTATCACTGATCCTTAGTGACCTCTTTGGTCTCCACAAATTGAGACTTCTAGTTTTGAAGAACACGCTACCAAGGAAATTCTTGGGAATTTATCATTAAAAATCTTATGTATCATTCTTTTATTGGAAGTGACCCAGCTAATATTTTCCCATTTTCTAAGAAACTTATATGATATTTTCTGAAGTATATCACAGTAGTTTGAAAGCTAATAAAAATAAGCTTGCCTGTATATTTTAGTTTTATAACACTTAGAGAAAGAGAAAAATCTTAAATCCTAATATGATTTTTGAGATGGGTTGCCTGGATGGCTAAGATATTTAAGCATCTTCCTTTGGTTCAGGTCATGATTCTCCAGGTCCTGGGACTGAGCCCCATGTCTGGCTCCCAGCTCAGTGGGAATTCTCCTTATTCCTCTCCCTCTGCCTCTCCCTCTGCTTGAGCTCCCTCTGTCTCTTTGTTTCTCTCTCTCAAATGAATACATTTTTTAAAAATCTTAAAATAAATTTGATTTTTGAGAACAAAATTTATTTTACCTCAAAGGCTATCTTCTATTATTACTTGGGGATCCATTAGGATATTTTGACCAATGTGTCTAATTATGTAAATTCTATGGTCAAAATGGGTTTATTTTTCCATACTCAAAACATCAAAATAAAAGCACAGGCTGAATGTTTCACTGTCTTCTTTTAAAGTACTAAAGATCTAAAGATAAGCCATTTAATTATTCAGCTATGTTAGAAATAACTTTCAATGTACTTGCTTGAATTCTTTAACAGAATTAAGATGCACTCTTACCTGTATGTTTTGAAGATCTACCTTATAATCAGAAAAGGCCAGCATGAACTGAGTTCAGATCTCACGCTGATTTGCCATAGCCTTCAGCTGTAGGAAGACCTAGAAAGGTGAGAAGTTGAAACCTGAGAACAATTAAAAAATGCTAACTAATTCAGATAAAACAATACTTATGGACACTAATAGTAAGGTAAAGATAAATCTGAATACTTCCATTACCTGAATGGTCTGAGAAGAGTTTTATAACATCATATTGGTTTTGTGTGTGTCTGCATAGTGTGAAGTCTCATATAATTTCAGGATATAAGTTTTTCTCCAAAACATTTTGAATTAAAAGAATGAAAATCTGGGAGATGACTAATAAGTCAGTGCCAATAATTATGTTCCTCACAATGCAAAATTACACTTTCCGTCAAACGCTTATGGGACTTGTCTATGATGACATCAGTGAATTTCTATGGGGAGATTCAGTTCCCAAAACATATTAACTAAGTGACTTAAATTAAAGATGACCTGTGAGAACTGAAGTTAAAGTAAATGACCTTTGCTAAAGTCACTAAATCATTTGATGATCATCTTGCTGATTCTTATGTAACTGACATCATTTCTAGAATTCGGTTCTTTACCTGTGCATAAAATGTTAAATGAGCTGAAGGGACTCTTAGGTCAGTTTGGACAGTTAGTGGAGAGAATAATATGGTTTATGAGTGATGATTAGCATTTAGAGAGGAGAACAAAAGTTGTGGTAGTGTTAGCTATTCTCATCAACTCCTTCACCCTGAGTTGAAGTTGTTCCCATGTATAGCAAAATCTTCATGGGAACTTTGCAATTACCCTTTAGCCATATGTATGACTTACTGAGTTAATCTCTGTACTTTTCAGTTCACCCCAATTCCTTTACATTTCTTACCCTATTTCCCCCCTGTGTTGGAACACAACCCAGACCCTTGCCAATGTGACTGGGGTCCTGTCAAATCCTGTGAGAAAACTCCAGGAAATGGAGGGCAAGCATCTTCCTGGGCCCATGCCCAGAACAAAAATGGTAGGATCCCTGGAGTGTTTTCTTGTCCTCCTTTAGGAAGATCTAGTATATGTGGAGAATCCTTAACTTGCTCTTGTCATTTAAAGCTAAGAGATAATGTCATTTAAAGCTAAGAGATAATCATTGTTGTTCACTTGTTCACTTGATTGCCTGAAGGTAAATCACATCCCACATGTAGCCCACACCCTGCACATAAATCTATATCCTCTTTGTAATGGGATCTTAGGGAAGGTATAAAAGAAATGATTGTAAGAAATAAAGACGTTTACTGATCATCAGTCAGTAGATCATCACAAAGGCTCTGATCATCAGGATCCCCACCTTGAGAAGGTTGCACCTGAAAAGGGCCCTGAAATCGAGGAACACTCACGGAGGGATCCAGAGACTCTCACAGAAGGAGGTAAGTGAGAACGATGGGACAGAATCAAAGTTGCCCCCAGCCTTTTCTAGCATTAATAGAACACCTTTTATCTCAGGGAGGTGCTCGAGTATCCAGATGTCAATTAAGAACTTGTCTGGATGTTATTAGCAAATATAATCCTTAGTTTCTGGATGAAAGAACCTTGGAAGAGACAATTTGGCAGCACTCATGCCATAATGTGGAAAAGGATCATAGACGTGGTGCAAAAATTCCTGTGGAATTTTGAGTTACATGGACATTGGTAAAATGGTTATTTTAATTCTTAGAGGGGAACATAATGAAGAGGATCTTAAGGCTAAAACAGCACCTTTCTGCATACATATGAATTAGATGACAAACAACCCAACAAATTCAAACCGAAAGTAAAAAATTATTTTTCGGTGAAAAGGATGAATGCTATGTTTCTTCTTTGGCCACCCCACCTCTGATTTCTTCTGGGGCTGAGGACAAGGAAAGAGCAGCAGACCTCTTTGGGAATGAGGTAAATGACAGTGGGTTGGATGATACTTATGCATGTTACAATTAAGACCAACAAAATCTAAAAAATGAAATTCTATTTCTACACTGTCTCAGCCCCATGAGCTTCACTTAGTTTTCCCTGTAACTTTTCAGCTACGAGCCAAATACTTACAATAGTATGCTGATGGAGACTGTAAAATAATTTAAAAAGGTATGTTCCATGTAGGGGCCTACTTCTCCCTATTGCTATGAATTATGAATATTTATCCAGTTGGAGCAATAATGCCCACTGGATTCCCTATGATTTTCAACTCATAGCTAAAATAGTATTAACATCTTCTGAATTTCTACAATGGAAGATGTGGCTTTCCAAGGAGGCACATTAAAAGATCAGGAGTTTAAGACAGAGAGGGGATGTAGCTGTTATTACTTATGATATGCTCATGGGAACAGGAGTTTGGATTACTTCTAATCATCAAACTCATAACATCCCTCCTGCAGCCCTTCCTCACGTATGTGATGTGGCCTTACAAACTTGGCAAAACATTAATTCAGGTACTGATTATACTGCCAGTTATACAAAAATACAAGGGCCTAAAGAGCCATACATTGATTTTATTGGCAGATAAAAAAGAATCACTGGAAAAACAGATAAGAGGAGAACAAAATCAGATAATACTCTGAAGACAACTAGCACATGATAATGCTAATGAAGACTGCCATGCCCTGATTCAACCACTTAGAGAATCTGGAGATGTCATGGATTATTTAAAAGCTTCTGTAATGTAGGACCCTTTAAACCTCGGGCCCCAGTTACAGCATTAGAAACCATGGCTTTCAAATCAATTGCAGGCAAAAGGTTTTAATTCTGGACAAACAGGACACATTAAAAAAAAAAAATGCTGTCTCTCTCCCTGTCTGGTTGCCCCATCCCACCAATCAACAGAATAAATCCAAGATTCAACCCCCTAATGATTGTCCCTGCTCTCGATGAGGCAAACACTGGGCCAAGGAATGTAATTCTAAAAAAAAAGAAAGCAGGAAATCCTTTGGGGAACACTCATCAGGGAAACTCCTTAAGGGGCCAACCTCAGGCCCCAATAAATATGGGGTCATGGAACTATCCTATTCAGTTTGACCCAACAGTGACTCAGTAATGGACTTAGTCCCTGCTACTCAGAGGAGGGCTGCTCTTGATATCCCTCTATAACTTGCTTTATACATCCATCTCAGTGTCCTTATAAATTGTAAACACACCTACATGGACCTATACCCCCAAATATGGTTGGTCTCCTGCTTGGATGGAGTAGTTTAACTATGAAAGGAGTTACAGTACATACTGGAGTAAAAGACTCTTGATTATTATGGTGAGATTCAAATTATGGTTTCTGTCACTGTTCCTTGGACCTTTTCAGCAGGTGAATGAGCCGCCCAACTTTTGTTACTTCCCTATATTATGCCTACTCAACCTTCAAACTTTATGGAAGGAGGATTCGGCAGTACTAATATAAAGATTCATTTTCTAAGAAACTGTTTGAAGGAAGTCAAGCCCAAATGAAGCTTTCTATTAAGGAATGAATATTTGAGGGGCTTTTAGATTCTGGAGCAGATATCTCTATCATTTCTTGTCAATGTTGGCCCCACCAATGGCCTACAATGTCTGCTGATTATGCCCTTGAGGGTCTTGGCTATGTAACTACTCCACAATGGAGACAAAGCAGCCAACCTCTGCCCTGTAAGGGCCCAGAGGGATTACAAGGTCCTTTTCAACCTTACATTGCCCCCATACCTATTAATCTCTGGGGATGAGATTTATTACAACAATGGGATGCTGAAACTCACATACCTACATCCTCACTTGTAAAAAATATGATGAAAAACATGGGGTATATCCCTAGGAGAGGCTTAGGTAAAAACTTACAAGGAGTGCCTGCACGTATAGATCTTAACCCTAATGATACTGGAGCTCAGTTGGGTTTTATATAGGGGCCATTGGGGTTGATAAAGCCCTTTCACCAATTCAAATCACCTGGAAAATTAACGATGCTATTTGGCCCTAACATTAGAAAAACCAAAGTCTCTAAAAGTTTTAATTAAAGAACAATTGGAAAATGGACACATTGAACCTTCTTTTTCTCCTTGGAATTCTCCATTTTTTTTGCGGTAAAGAAAAGGTCAGGCAAATGGAAATTATAATAGATCTCCATAATATTAATGCTGCAATGGTAACTATGGGTTCATTACAATCAGGACTTCCTGCTCTCTCTTGTATACTTACTAAATGGCCTTTAGTAGTTTTGGATTTACAAGACTACTTTTACACTATTCCTATCCACCCGTAGGACAACGAGCATTTTGTGTTTTTCAATTCTAACAGTAAATCAACAATAACCTTTACAGAGATTTCAATGGAAAATTCTCCCTCAAGCATGAGTAACTCTCCTACAATGTGCCAGTATTTTGTCAGAAAGATTCTTGAGCCCATTTGACAATTATATCCCACATGTTATATTATCCATTACATGGATGATATCTTACTAGCAGCCCCAACCCCAGAGGTCTTACATCAAGTGTTTCCAAACACACAACAATACCTACCATAGGGCAGTCTTATAATAGCTCCTGAAAAGGTACAATTTACTCCACCCTTCTTCTATTTAGATCGTATTATAGAACGTAGCACTGTTAGTCCTCAGTTTTCCATCAGAAACGATGTTTCTGGAAAACCACAGTTTTCCATTCATTGAGATACTTTAAGTACTATAAATGATTTTCAAAAATTATTAGGAGATATTAATTGGTTATGCCCAGTGTTGGGTATTCCTACACATCAACTTACAAATCTTTTTCCACTCTTGAGGGAGACCTAAGCTTGATAGTCTTCAAAGCTTAATACTGCAGGCTGAACAGGATCTTTAGTTTCTTGAGGAATGCCTTCATCAAGTGTTCTTGTGTCCATGTGATTCTGTGTTACCATTACTGTTATTTCTATTCCCTACTTCCCATTCACCTACAAGGGTGATAGCTCAACAAGACTTTCCTTTAGAATGAATCTACTTGGATCACCGAGCTCCTAAGGATTTAACTGCATATGTTGACCTTCCTGCAGATCTCATTATCCTTGGCCAAACCAGATGTCTTCACATATTGATATACGACCCTCGTGTTATCATTCTTCCTATTTCTATAAAACATTTTTCTTTCCTATTTCCCTTGAATGATCATCTCCTTAATGCTTTAGCAGGATATTCTGGAACCATTGGAAACCATTACCCTGTGGGTAAATTATGGGATTTCCTAAAAAAGTCATCATTGATCATTTCTAATGTCTGTGAAACTATTCCAGTTGTAGGTGCTCCCATGTATTATATTGATGGCTCCTCTACTGGAAAAGGAAGTATACATGGCCCTAGCTTAAACCTCTTAATTTTAAGGGAATATACATCAGTGCAACAAACAGAAATATTCATTCTTACTACTCTGTTAACTCGTGTATCTTCTGCACTTAACTTCATTTCCGATTCTGCTTATGTAGTTGGTCTCTTTCCCGTCATTGAAAAAGCTCAGATATCTACAACACAAAGATCCATGTTACACCTTCTCACAAAATTACAGTCCCTTGTACAATCCCATTCCCATGGTCTCTATATAACCCACATTAGGGCCCATTCTTCTCTCCCAGAACCATTGGTAGAAGGTAACCATCAAGCAGATATCCTGACATGTCCTATTTTCACATCACCTACAGATGAACCCTTGGTTTTACATACTAATGCTAATCGACTGCACAACCGTTACCACATTTCACTTCAAAAGATAAATAACATTGTTCAATCCTGTTCTGTTTGTGTGCCTTTGCACTGTCACCCACACCCTTCAGCAACCAATCAGTGTGGTTCACAAGCCAACGAACTATGGCAAATGGATGTAACTCATTTCCATGTCTTTCCTCATCAACCTTATTTAGATGTTATTGATACATTTTCTAAAATTCTTTGGGCAATTCCTTAATCTTCCATTTCCCTTTCTGCTGTCCGCTTGACTCTATTGCAATGTTTTAGTGTTATGGGGGTCTCTACTACCATAAAAACTGATAATGCACCAGCTTACATGAGACACAAATTTACTGCCTTTTGTTTGGATTGGCAGATTCATCATATTACATGAATACCTTATAACCCACAAGGACAAGGTATATTTGAACGAGCTCATCATAAACTGCAATTATTAAAACTGCAATTATTAAAAGGAAAAGGGAGTAGCCCACAAGGATGTTTTAGCCTTCTCTTTATTTACTCTTAATTTTTGGAATTTACCCCAAAATAACATTCAGACAGCAACAGAAAAACACTTCTCACAATCACAGTAATCCCTTGAAGGGTCTATTTCCATTTGGTTCATATCTTTTAATGAATGGCTCCCTGGCCTCCTATTAAGGAAAGGCAGAGGGTCTGCTCTTATTTCCTCCGATTTGGGTGATGGACCCTCTGAAACACTATGGCTTCCTCTTTGGCTCATCCGGCCTGGAAAAACAATGACCCAGCTGATAACCACCACATCCCTGATCTATGAGAAAGATGCAGGAATACAAGAGACACAGGAGGTCACTCACAAGATACATGTGCTGTCCCTTCTTAAGAGGAGACTCCAATCATTTCAGTGTAGGGCCAATCCACCCACATGGTACCAGATTAAGGCTGTGTCAGCTAAAGGAGAAGGAGTTTTATGTTCCACCTGAAGCCTACAGACCCCTGAGAACTTGTTTTTGGCTATAGTTGCTCTTCTGACCTGTACATCAGGGGATACTGTCTCGTCAAATGATGAGTGAAAAAACAACAGGCATCGAGCTTGAAATTGGCTCTTAAGATGTTGCAATTAAAAAACAAAAAAGGGGAATTGTTAAAACACAACCTGCATTCTCACCAGTGTGACTGGGGTCCTTTCGAATCCTGGTAGAAAAATCCAGGAAATGGAGGGCAAGCATCTTCCTGGCCCCACTCCCAGAATAAACAGGGAAGGATCCCTGAAGTGTTTTCTGTCCTCCTTTAGGAAGATCTAGTATATCTGGAGAATCCTTAACTTGCTCTTGTCATTTGAAGCTAAGAGATATTGTCATTTAAAGCGAAGTGATAATCATTGTTCTTCACTTGTCTCACTTGATTGCCTGCATGTAAATCACATCCCACATGTAGCTCACACCCTGCACATAAATCTGTACCCTGTTTATAATCATATCTCAAGGAAGGTATAAAAGAAGTGATTGTGAGAAATAAAGACTTCTACTGATCATCAGTTGCTAGTCTCTCCATCACATCGGCTGAACACCAGGATCCCCACCCCAAGAAGATGACACCTGTTCATTCCACTAATTGTATATGTATACTGTATATTTAATAAAATTTAATTTAATAAAAATACTATACCTAAAGAATGTCTATGATCCATTATTTGTTGCCTGCTGCTAGCAATAGCTATAGACATAAGAGGGAAGGGAGTTCTCTGTTATGTTCATTCCTTCATTTCACTCCTTCATTTCTAACACCTTGAACAGTGTTGGAAATGAAGGAGCATTAGAAAAGAAGTGTTAATCACTACTGTACTTAACAGATATTTGTTGAATGATTAAAACAATGATAGTCTACCATTCAGGAATTTGCAGTAGTCTCTGATTAGATTTCAAACCAAATCCATTTTTCTTTTTATTTTTTTAAGGTTTTTTAATATTTTGTTTTAGTTTTTTTTTTAGATTTTACTTATTTACCTGAAAGAGAGTAAGTGAGAGAGAGAGAGAAGGATTGGAGGCAGGGGAAGAAGGAGAAGGAGAGAGAGAAGCCAATTCTCTGTTGAGCAGAAAGCTGGACATGTCATTCTGAGGTTTGTTCCCAGAACTCTAGGACCATGACCGAAGCTGACGTTTAACTGACTGAGCCACCCAGGTACTCTCAAATCCATTTTTCTTATTTTAGTATTTCAGATTCTCCACAGTCAGACTATGTCTTATCTATCACTTTCCTTTCTTCCTCTTACATCAGGGCACTTGACCATGTGCATCCCTTCATGGCCCTTCTGGGCAGTTTCAACTAACTCACTTAACAATGGTTCCCTCATCTAAAACTCCTCTCTGTCCTTCCATCTCAATACCACTCATGCTTGAACTCAAGTCAGATCTCCTCCATAAGGACATTCCTAGGTCCTTCAAATAGAATTGATTCTTTCTTTTCCTGATTTACATGATACTTCACTGCTTTTATAATGCATTCACTTCCATATCAAGTGTGACTCATGTGTGTCTTGATTGTAAAAGTCTTGACTGCATATTAAGTCACCAATCATGTCATGCATCTTTCTGAGAAACTGACTACAAACTGAGCTAGATCCTGCTGCATTAACTGCTGACATTACCATTCTGTTTAACTTTTATCAAGTACTTTCAATATGCAGGGTATTGGAAAAGACAATGGAGAGTATGTGCACAGGATGTGAGACTGATGGGGATAATTTCCTAGTTTTTATATATGGCTGCTGACAAGAAGCTCATCATCTAGTGGGGAGAAAGAAAGGCACTTATATTGCTAACTAGTGTGCAATTTAGGCTGTAATATGTAAGAAGTATAAACGTGTTATGTAAAAATATAGTGAGGGAAGTGAATGGTGACCTGGAGGAAGAAAGAAACACTTCCCAGTGGAAGTATAATTTGATATAACTTTACAGGATAAGCAGGATAAGAATTGGGGAAGAGCATATGGAAAAGCAGTATACTGAGGCAAACATATATAAAAGCCGTAAAAGAGCCAGACCATTTAAAAAAAAAAAAAGGATAGTAAACTAAAATAGCTGAAGTTTACTCATACATGACACAAGGAGACAACAGGTAACATAAAAAGAATAGGAAAAGTTATTGGAAATTGTCCTATTTGATTCCTTCGCCTTTATTTTCTCTGCTCTGCCTGTTCATTAAAACCTTCTCTCTCCAAGTCCACAACCAACTTTAAATGCCAAAAATAAAGAATATTTAATCATTCTCCTAACCAAGAGTAGTGTTTGGTACTATTAAAATCTTCTCTGGCTTCTTATGGTAACCCTCCCTGCTTCTGTCCTTGATTGCTCATCTCAGTGTTTTATACTAGGTCATGTTTCCCTCTTTGCCCTGAATGATACTTCTTTCTGATTATATGCTTGACCTCCATCTTTCATTCTAGAGCTTTCCACATATTATCTCATCTACTCTTGTGTTTTCAACTATGTTTCATGTACTCATGGCTTCACTAGAGAGGATATTTCAAACCATTCTGGTGTACATTTATATTTTTTATTAACATAGAATGTATTATTTGCCCCAGGGGTACAGGTCTGTGAATCATCATGCTTACACATTTCAGAATATTCACCATAGCACATAACCTCCCCAATGTCCATAACCCAGCCACCCTATCCCTCCCCCCTCACCCCCAAGCAACCCTCAGTTTGTTTTGTGAGATTAAGAGTCTCTTATGGTTTTTGTCCCTCCAGATCCCATCTTGTTTCATTTTTTTTGCTCTCTACTGCCCAAGGCCCTCTGCCCTGTCTCTTGAATCCCTCATATCAGAGAGAGCATATGATAATTGTCTTTCTGTTATTGACTTGTTTCACTTAGCATAATACCTTCTAGGTCCATGTAGGTCATTATAAATGGCAAGATTTCATTTTTTGATGCTGTATAGTATGATCTTTATCCATTCATCTATTCATGGACTTTTAGGTTCTTTCCATAGTTTGGCTATTGTGGACACAATGGTATAAACATTTGGGTGCATGTGCCACTTCAGATCCCTACATTTGTAAGTTTAGGGTAAATATCCAGTAGTGTAATTGCTGGATTGTAGGGTAGCTTTATTTTAAACTTTTTAAGAACCTCCATACTCTTTTCCAGAGTGGCTGCACCAGCTTACATTCCCACCAACAGTGTAGGAGGGTTCCCCTTTCTCTGCATTCTCGACAACATCTGTCATTTCCTGACCATCTTTTCTACTGTTGCCCCCTGCTCCCTTTCTCTTGCAGCTGACTTGTTTGTGCCTCATTCTTCTCCCATGCGCAGTCAGGAGGCGGCATCCTCACTCTTGCTAAAAAGAATATCTGTCATTACTGATCCAGAAATATAGTAGGTATTTAAAAATTGGAATGTGGAGCATTCACATATAAGAAATCAGTTGCTTTCTTATACACTAACAATGAAATCATAGAAAGGGAAATTAGCGAATTTATTCCATTTACTATACCACCAAGAACCATTAGATGCTTTGGAATAATCCTAACAAAAGATGTAAACGATCTGTACTCAAGGAACTACAGAAAACGCATAAAAGAAATTGAAGAAGACACAAAAAGATCAAAAAGCATTCTATGCTCATATATCAGAAGCATAGACATTGTTGTAATGTCTATTCTGCCCAGAGCCATCTACACTTTCAATGACATCTGGATCAAAATTCCACTGGCATCATTCAAAGTGCTGGAATAAACAATCCTAAAATGTGTATGGAACCAGAAAAGACCCAAGATGCCAAGGAAATATTGAAAAAGAAAAACAAAGCTGGGGACATCATGTTTCCTGATTTCAAGCTATGTTACAAAGCTGTGATCACTAAGACAGCATGGTGCTGGCACAAAAACAGACACATAGATCAATGGAACAGAATAGAGAGCCAAGATATAGGTCCTCAAGTCTATGGTCAACTAGTCTTCAACAAAGCAAGAAAAAATATTCAGTGGAAAAAAGACAGTCTCTTCAATAAATGGTGCTGGGAAATTGGACAGCTATGTATAGAAGAATGAAATTGGACATTCTCCTACACCATGTGCAAAGATAAACTCGAAATGGATGACAGCCCTCAACATGAGGCAGGAATCTATCAAAATTCTAGAGGAGAACATAGGCAGTAACTTCTTTAACATTGGCCACAGCAACTTCTTTCAAAACATGTCTCCAAAGACAAGGGAACCAAGGCAAAAATGAACTTTTGGGGCTTCATCAAGATCAAAAGCTTCTTTACAGCAAAGGAAACAGTCAACAAAACAAAGAGGCAGCCCACAGAATGGCAGAAGATATTCACAAATGACACCACAGATAAAGGGCTCTTATTCAAGATCTATATAGAACTCCTCAACCTCAACACCCATAAAACAGATAATCATGTCAATAAATGGGCAAAAGTCATGAACAGACACTTCTCCAAAGAAGTCATACAAATGGCTAATAGACACATGAAAAAATGTTCATCATCATTTGCCATCAGGAAAATTCACAATAAAACTATATTGAGAAACCTTACCACAGTTAGAATGGCCAAAATTAACAGGACAAGAAACAACAACTGTTGGAGAGGATGTGCAGAAAGAGGGACCCTCTTATACTTTTGGTGGGAATGCAAGTTGGTGAAGCCACTTTGGAAAAGAGTGTGGAGATTCATTAAGAAATTAAAAATAGTGCTACCCTATGACCCTGCAATTGTGCAACTGGGTATTTACCTCAAAGATACAGATGTAGTGAAGAGAAGAGCCATAAATACCCCAATGTTCATACCAGCCATGGCTGCAATCGCCAAACTGTGGAAAGAGTCATGATGCCCTTCAACAGACCAATGGATAAAGAAGATATAGTCCATATATACAATGGAATAGTACACAACCATCAGAAAGGATGAATACCCAACTTTTGTATCAACTTGGATGGAACGAGAGGAGATTATGCTGAATGAAATAAGGCAAGCAGGGTGCCTGTGTGGCTCAGTAGGTTAAGCCTCTGCCTTTAGCTCAAGTCATGATCTCAGGGTCCTGGTATTAAGTCCTGCATTGAGGTCTCTGCTCAGCAGGGAGCCTGCTTCCTCCTCGCTCTCTGTCTGCCTGCCTCTCTGCCTACTTGTGATCTGTCTGTCAAATAAATAAATAAAATCTCCAAAAAAAAGCAAAAAGAAATAAGGTAAGCAGAGAAAGTCAATTATCATATGGGTTCACTTACTTGTGAAGCATAAGGAATAACATGGAGGACATTCAGAGAAGGAAAGGAAGAGTAAAATGGGGTAAATCAGTGGGGGAGATGAAACACAAGATAAAACAGGAGAGAATGTGGACTATGAGAAACAAAGGGATGGTTTTGGAGGGGAGGGGTGTAGGGGGAAGGGTGAGCCTGGTGGTGGTTATTTAGGAAGGCACGTATTGCATACAGCAGTGCGTGTTATACGTAGCGAATCTCGGAACACTACATCAAAAATAAATGACATAGTGTATGGTGATCAATATAACATATCAAAAAAGGATAAATAAATAAATAAATAAATATCAAACATCAATTAACTTCCTTGGAAGTTCATTTTTTCATGTAGGTGATAAAATTTTGTTTCTAAGCTTTCTTTAAAAAAATGCATGTCCAGGGGCACCTGGGTGGCTCAGTGAGTTAGGCCTCTGCCTTCGGCTCAGGTCATGATCTCAGGGTCCTGGGATCGAGCCCTACATCAGGCTCTCTGCTCAGCAGGGAGCCTGCTTCCCCCCTTCTCTCTCTGTCTGCCTCTGCCTACTTGTGATCTCTGTCTATCAAATAAATAAATAAAATCTTTAAAAAAAAGCATGTCCAATCATAAAAAGACAGTCTCTTCAATAAATGGTGTTGGGAAAATTGGACAGCCACATGAATAAAAGTGAAACTGGACCATTTCCTTACACCATACATGAAAATATACTCAAAAATGGATGAAGGACCTCAATGTGAGACAGGAATCCATCAAAATCCTTGAGGAGAACACAGGCAGCAAGCTCTTTGACCTCAGCTGCAGCAACTTCTTCCTAGGTACATCACCAATGGCAAGGAAGTAAAGGCAAAAATGACCTTTTGGGACTTCGTCAAGATCAAAAGATTTTGCACAGCAAAGGAAACAGTCAACAAACCAAAGGACAGCTGGCAGAATGGGGGAAGATATTTGCAAATGACATATCAGATAAAAGGCTACTATCCAAAATCTATAAAGAACTTATCAAACTCAACACCCAAAGAACATCCAATCAAGAAATGGGCAGAGGACATGAACAGATATATCTGCAAAGAAGACATCCAGATGGCCAACAGACACATGAAAAAGTGCTCCACATCACTGGGCATCAGGGAAATACAAATCAAAACCACAATGAGATACCACCTCACACCAGTCAGAATGGCTAAAATGAACAAGTCAGGAAATGACAGATGCTGGCGAGGATGTGGAGAAAGGGGAACCCTCCTACACTGTTGGTGGGAATGCAAGCTGTTGCAGCCACTTGGAAAACAGCATGGAGGTTCCTCAAAAAGTTGAAAATAGAGCTACCCTATGACCCAGCAGTTGTACTGCTGGGTATTTACCCTAAAGATACGAATGTAGTGATCCAAAGGGGCATGTGCACCCAAATGTTTATAGCATCAATGTCCACAATAGCCAAACTAGGAAAGAACCTAGATGTCCACCAACAGATGAATGAATAAAGAGGAGGTGATATTACATATATATATATATATATAAATATACATATATATATATAATGAAGCCATCAAAAGAAATGAAATCTTGCCATTTGTGATGATGTGGATGGAAGTAGAGAGTATTATTTTTTTAAGGTTTTATTTATTTATGAATGAGAGAGAGGGAGAGCATGAGAAGAGAGAGGGTCAGGGGGAGGAGCAGACACCCCGCTGAGCAGGGATCCTCATGTGGGGCTCAATCCTGGGACTCCAGGATCATGACCCGAGCTGAAGGCAATCGCTTAACCAACTGAGCCACCCAGATGCCCCAGAAGTAGAGAGTATTATGCTGAATGATATTAGTTGATCAGAGAAAGACAATTATCTTATGATCTCCCTGATATGAGGAAGTTGAGAGGCAACATGGTGGTTTTGGGAGTAGGAAAGGAATAAATGAAACAAGATGGGATTGGGAGGGAGACAAACCATAAAATATTCTTAATCTCACAAAACTGAGGGTTGCCATGGGGAGGGTGTTAGGGAGAGAGTGGTGGGTTATGGACATTGGGGAAGGTATGTGCTATGGTGAGTGCTGTGAAGTGCGTAAACCTGACAATTCACAGACCTGTACCCCTGAGGCTAATAATACATTGTATATTAATTTAAAAAAATTTAAAAAATTAAAGAAAATATGCAGACCTGAAGAAATTTAAAAAAAATCCAGATCTGAAAAAAAATTAATATGTTACTCATATAATTTTTGCCTAGAAAATCCTATCAAGATATATGGGAACATCCCAAATATGTTTTCAAAATTCTATCCGTATTGCATAGTTTCCTTTTGGAAAATAATTGCTTTCTACTTAAATATGACAGTTATATCAAAGGACATAATAAAGATGTTAATGACTTATAAAGCAGCAAATTTAGAACACTTGTCTTTTATTAGCAGAAAAGTATATAACTCCTACTAAAATTAACAAATTTTAGGTATTAACATAAAGATCAAGAAGACAAGAAATAAGTATTTCTGAGGATGTAGAGAAAAAGGAACTGTTGTGCGCTTTTTTTAGATTCTACATATTAGTGAGAAACAGGATTTATCTTTGTCTGACTTATTTCACTTAGCATAATGTCCTCAAGGTCCATATATGTTGCCAAAAATAGCAGGATTTTCTTCTTTTTTATGGCTGAATATTTCATTGTATGTATATACTATGTGTCTGTGCATATTCATGTGTATATATTTACATATACATACCTTCACACACATTTTCTTCATTTGTTGATGAACATGTAGGTTGTTTTCATGTCTTGGCTATTATGAGTAATGCTGCAATAAATATGGGGATGAAGGTACATTTTCAAAATAGTCAGTTCATTTTCTTTGGATATATACCCAGATAAGGATTTCTGGATCAGATGGTAGTTCTATTTTTTTAATTTTTTTAGAAACTTTTATAGTGTTTTCCATAGCGGCTATACCAATTTACATTCTCACAAATAGTGTACCAAGTTTCCTTTTCTTCACATCCTCACCAATGCTTCTTTCTTGTCCTTTGAAAATAATCATTTTGATAGGTGTGAGGTGATATCTAAATGTGGTTTTGATTTGCTTTTCCCAGATGATGAGTAATGGTGAGCAACTTTCCACAGGCTTGTTGGCCATTTGTACAGTTTATTTGGGAAAAAAAAGTCTATTCAGGACCTCTGTTGATTTTCAATCAGATTATTATTAGTAGTATTTTGCTAATAAGTTAAAGGAGTTCCTTATGTATTTTGGATATTAAATCCTTTTCAGATACATGGCTTGCAAATATATTTCTTTTGTTCCATGGTTTCCCTTCTCTTTGCTGATCATTTCTTTTGATGTGCAGAAGCTTTTTAGTTTGAAGCAATGTTTATTTCTGCTTTTGTTGTTTGTACTTTTTGGCAATATATCCAAAATATCATCGGCCAAGGCCACTACCAAGAATCATTTTCCTATTTTTTTTTTCTAGGAGTTTTTTGATTTCAGGTCTTACACGTATGTCTTAAAACCATATGGAGTCAATTTTTTGTGAGTTGTGTAAGATAATGATTAAATTTTAGTCTTTTTCATGGGAATATCCAGTTTCCCTAATATTATATGCTGAAAAGATCTTGGCTTCTTTTTCAAATATTAACTGACTGTTTGTGTGTGGTTTTATATCTGGGCTTTCAATTCTGTTTCCTTAATTTATGTAACCATTTTTACACTAGGGTTCCATACCATTTAGATTACTATAGATTCTTAGTTTAAAATCAAGAAGCCTGCTGCTTCCAATTTTATTTTTCTTTCACAAGATTACTTTCACTTTGGATTCTTCTGTGGTTGCATACAAACTTTAGGATTTTTTTCTTTTTATAAAAATTGCCACTGGAATTTTTATAAGAATTGCATTGTACCTATATATGACTTTGGGTAGCATGGACATATTAACAATATTTATTTTTCCATTCCATGAACATGAGCTATTGTTCCACTTAATCTATATATTTTCCAGTTTCTTTAACCAATGCCTTATAGTTTTCAGTGTACAAATTTTTCACCTCCTTGGTTCAATTTATTCCTAAGTATTTTGTTGGTGTTCAATGATATCGATAAATGGTATTGTTTTCTTTCTCGTTCAGCTATTTATATGTTGACTTTTGTTATCATGCAATTTTACTTAATTTGTTCATTACTTCTAACTGTTCTGGTGGTGTTCTTAGAGTTTTCTACATGAAAGATTATGCTATCTGCAAACAAGGATGATTTTATCTCCTTCCTTCCTATCTGAATCCCTTTTATTTATGTTATTCTTTTAACATAATTACTATGGTAAGGATTTCTAGTACTGTGTTGAATAGAAGTGATTAGGGTGGCACCTTTGTGTTGTTCCTGATTTTTGAGGGTAAATTTCAGCTCTTCACTGTTGCATAGAATGTTAGCTGTAAGCCTATTGTATATGGCCTTTATTATGTTGAGACACAATACTTCTAATTCAAAGTGTTGAGAGCTGTTGTCATGAAAGGATGTTGAATTTTGTCAAATGCTTTTTCTCCATCTATTGAATGATCATATGATCTTTATCGTTCATTCTGTTAATGTGATATATCACACTTATTGATTTGTGGATGTTGAAACATACTTGTATCCAAGGGATAAAGCCCACTAGATCATGGTGTATATGTTCCCTTTAATGGATCCTGTTGAATTCAGCTTGCTGGAATTTTGTTGTATATTTTGTTTATGTGTTCATCAGGGATATCGTCTTATAGTTTTGTTTTCTTCTAGTGTTCTTATCTGATTTTGGTATCAAGGTAATGCTGGCTTTAAAAAACTTGTGTTTGAACATATTTCTTCCTTTTCTTGGAAGAGTATTAGGACTGACATTAACTCTTCATTAAATGTTTGGTAGACTTCCCCAGTAAAAGCACCTATTCTTGAGCTTTCCTTTGTTGGGAGGTTTTTGATTACTAATTCAATTTTCTTTTTTTTTTTTTAAAGATTTTATTTATTTGACAGAGAGACAGATCACAAGTGGGCAGAGAGGCAGGCAGAGAGAGAGGAGGAAGCAGGGTCCCTGCTGAGGAGAGAGCCCGATGCAGGGCTCAATCCCAGGACCCTGGGATCATGACCCGAGCCGAAAGCAGAGGCTTTAACCCACTGAGCCACCCAGGCACCCCACTAATTCAATTTTCTTACTTTGTTATTGGTCTGTTCACGTTTTCTGTTTCTTAACAGTTCAGGCTTGGTAGACGGTATGTTTCTAGAAAGTTATCGATTGGTTTATTTTATCCAATTTGCTTCCTTATAATTGTTCCTCATGGCTTCTTATAATCCGTTATATATTTGTAGTGTCAGTCATAATGTTTCTTCTTTCATTTAAAATTTTATTTAAGTCCTTTTTCTTTTTCTTGGTTAACAGAGTAAAGGTTTTTTGTTTGTTTGCTTATCATTCAAAAAACAAACTTATTTTATGGGCCTTTTTTATTGTATTTCTGGCATCTTTTATTTATTTCTGCTCTAATCCTTATTATTTCCTCCCTTTTCCTAACTTTGGGATTATTTTTTCTTCTTTTTCTAATTCTTTGAGATTTAATATGAGGTAGTTTATTTGAGATATTCCTTTTTTAATTATGCATTGATCACTCTAAACTTCCACCTAGGAATCCTTTTTGCATTATCTTGTATGTTTTGACATGTTGTGTTTTTATTCTCTAAAGAAGCTTTCTGATTTTGCTTTTATTTCTGCTTTGAGTTCAGTAGTGCATTGCTTAACTTCCACATATTTATGGGTTTTCCAGTTCTATTAATGTTACTAATTTTTAGCTTTTTACCATTGTGGTTAGAAAAGATACTCAATATGATTCTGCTATCCTTTTTTTTAATGATTCCAATATTCATAGAATTGCTAAGGCTTACTTTGTGGCCTGACTTATGATCTGTCCTACAGAATGTTCCATGTGGCTTGAGAAGTTGGTATATTCTGGTGTTACGAAATAGAATGCCCTGAATAAAGCCCTGAAAATGAAATGTAAATTCATTTTTTCTATCGTGTTAATCAGTTCTGCTATTTACTAATTGATTATTGGTCTGGATGATCTATCCAGTGCTGAATGTGAGGTATTGAAGTTCCCTTCTATTTTGTAATGGCTGTCTTTTTCTCATTCATTTCTGTTCATATTTGTTTTATATATTCATGTGCTCCAATGTTGGGAGGGTACACGTTTACAACTGTTGTATCCTTTTGATGAATTGACACATTTATCATTATATAGTGACTTCTTTGCCTTCTCTTATTGATGTGGACAGAAATTCTGTTCTATCTGATATCACTGTAGCCATTTTGGTTATTATTCTTAAGATTCTAAGTGAGTTTTTAAAGGTAAAATGAATTTCTTATAGGTAGCATATTGTTGGATCTTGTTTTTTGTTTTTATTTTTATTCATTCAGCCACTCTGTCTTTTAATTGTAAAATTTAGTCCATTTACACTTAAAGTAATTATTGATAAGTAATGACTTACTATTGCCATTTTGTTAATGGCTGTCTTATTTTTTAGTGCCTTTGACCCTTTCTTTCTCCCTTGCTTTCTTCCTATGTGACTTATTTTTTATAGTCATACGCTTTGTTTCCTTTTTATCTTTTATGTATCTACTGTAGGTGTTTTGTTGTTGTTATCATGAAGATTAAATAAAACTTTTATAGATCTAACAGTCTATTTTAAATGATAAAGATTCCCTTCAATGCATATGAGAGTATACTTTTTTACTGTTCCCACATTTTATGTTATTGTCACACTTTGCATCTATTTCTATAGTGCATCCATTTTTTAAAATTTTATTTTATTTTTTCAGTGTACCAAGATTTATTGTTTATGCACCACACTCAGTGCTCCATGCAATATGCACCTTCCCTAATACCCGCCACTAGGCTCACCTAACACCACACCCACTCTCCCCTCCAAAACCCTCATTTTGTTTTTCAGGGATCACTATCCCTCATAGTTCATCTCACCCTCTGATTTCCCCGCGTTCACTTTTCCTTTCCTTCTCTTAATGTCCTCCATGTTATTCCTTATGCTCCACAAGTAAGTGAAACCATATAATAATTGACCCTCTCTGCTTGTCTATAGTGCATCCTTTAAGAAATTATTGTGTTTATAGATATTTTTAATATTATTATTTTCTCAAATTTCCACTAGAGATTAAAAATGGTTTATATATCACCATTATAGCATTAGGACAGTCAAAGTTTGGCTACATATTTACCTTTGTAGGTCAGTTTTATACTTCTATATGTTTGCATGTTGTTGCTTAAGTGTCCTTCCATTCTTTCCTGAACAACTCCCTTTAGCTCTTCTTGTAAGGCAACTCTAGTGGTGATGAAATCCCTCAGCTCTTTTTGGCTGAAAACATCTTTATTTCTCCTTCAGTTCTGAAGCATAATTTTACCAGGTATGGCATTCTTAATTGGCAGGATTTTTTTCTCTCAGTCTTTGACTATATCATTATACCTCCTCTTGGTGTACAAATTTTCTGCAGAGAAATTTGCTTATAGCTGCTTGGTAGACCACAAGTCATTTTGTTCTTACTATTTTCCTTGGTAGACCACAAGTCATTTTGTTCTTACTATTTTCAAAATTTTCTATTGTCGATTACTTTGACACTGTGTTTATAATGGGTCTCAGAATAGTCTTCTTTAGGTTGATCTTGCTTAGGGTCCTTTGAGTTTCTTGTCCTTGGATATCCATATCTCCCAAGATTTGGGAAGTTTTCAGCTATTATTTCTTTAAATAAGCTTTCAGGCTCTTTCTTTCTCTTCATCTTCCTGAACTCTAGTGAAGCAAGTTTTCATTTACTTCATGATACTGTATTATTAACATAGACTTTTTTCACTCTTTTTCATTGTTTTGTTTTCCCTTTTTGTTCCTTTAACTGACTTATGCTGTATAATCTGCTCTAATTTTGTTGATTCTTTCTTCTGAATGAGTAACTCTGTTGTTAAAACTTTTTATTTTTCACTTCTGTCATTGTTTTCTTCAACTCCAAGATTTGTTTGGTTAATTTTCATGGACATTATTTTTAAAAAATATTTTATTAATTCACTTGAGAGGAAGAGTGAGAACACGAGTTTGGAAGGGAGCAGAGGGAGAAGAACAAGCAGACTCCATACTGAGTGGGGAACCTGATGCAGGGCTCAAACACAGGACCTTGAGACCATGACCTGAGACTAAGCCGACACATAAGTTAATGAGCCACCCAGGTGCCCCTATTGTATCTATTTTTCTATTAAATTTCTGATTTTGTACATTGTTTCCTCATTTCATTTTGTTATCTGTTCTGTTGCATTTCTTTTAGATAATTATTTTGAATGCCTTGTCAGGCAAACTATAGAGCTCTATATCTTTGGAGTCAATTACTGGGTTAATTAGTCCTTTGTTGGTGTTATGTCTGCATGATACCTCATGATCTATATAGATTTACATTAGTGTCTGTTGATTTGAGGGAGCAAACACTTCTTCTAGTCATCACTGATAATGTTGACAGGTAAAAATTTCTTTTACTTATTGGTTCCCCTTTTCAACAGGATTAAACACAGAATTGTAGTTGTGCTGGTTTGTAACCAGCTATGAAGCTATTGCTGAGCCTGCAGTGAGTACCATGATTGGCAGTCTTTCTACCAGGCTTTCAGGAATTTGTGGATCCTGTCTGGTATGGGGTGGATGGAACTTCCTTCTGTATCTTGTTCAGAGGAGTGGCACTGGGACAGCTAACTGCTTCAAGGTCTACAATTGAGTCCTCAGACATTAGGTGCATTAACAGGTATGCACACATGTGTGGATCTCACTACACTCCAGGAGGGCTCCTGCCAGGTCACTGCATAGGTTCTCGGATGGGTCCTGCACCATGGCTGAGAGAGGCTGGAAATGACTGAACCACAGGACTTGGTATCTGTCCAAGATTGAGATCTGCAGATCTGGCTCTAGATGCATGGATAGGCATGTCTCCTGCCAGTTTCTGGGAAGACTGGACTACTCCGTGACCATGGCTAAGGAGGCTAGAATTTAGTATAGGTTCTTACAGTATCTCTGGAAGTACAGATGGAGAGATCTTCAGCTGGACCCTTTGCTACCATGACTGCTCACAGACTGTAGCTAGAAAGGGCTCTTTTGCAATTTATGGAAGGTGCAGACACACTGTCTCCTACTGCTTCCCTGGGCCCACAATTCTGATGATAGATTGAAATATGAGGGCTGAAGCTGAGTAAGATCCCTTTAAGATCTCTGAGGGCTCAGCTGTGAGTGTCTCCTATCTTTTCCCTGTGCCAACAGAGCTGCTTATGAATTATGACTGGGAGATCAAAGCCAAGTATAGGGCATTTTAGCATCTCCAGGGATGTAGATAGGAATTTCTCCCATTGGAACTCTGGACTGTCAGGACTTTTGGAAGACTGTGACTAGAAGTATGCAGGAAGTGTTTAGGTCCCTTTCACGACCTCTGGAGGTATAGACAAGAGTGTCTCCTTTTGAGAGTCTCTGTCAATAGAAATGTTCACGGAGTACAATGGGGTGGGCTGGAACTCAGTTATAGAGTCCTCTCAGGATCTATACTCATATCAAGCCAGGTGAGCTTATCTCTAGTGGCCTCTGGATCACAGATGAGAGGAGCTGGAAACTTTTCATGGATGAGTTCAGGGTGCATAGCAGGAACAGAGGTTTGTGTGCCTATATCCTGATGCACAGGTGATTGTGATGACTCCTGGGTCCTTTGCGTGTATGGTGCTGGTAACAGAACTAAAGCTAAATAAAGCTGTATCAAGTCATCAGAGGTGAAACTACTTCTGGGCCTGTAGCTGGGATCAGAGTCAGTGAGTCAACTTTCTTGGTGAAAGACTACTTTCTCAAAGCAGTTCTCCTAGGCTGTAGACTGCACCAGGGTTTCACAATCTCTTACCTGGATCTGAAGGCACTCTAGTCTGTGAATGGATGTTAAATTGTCATTGAGCAATTGATATCTTATACAGCCATTTTGATGATGTCCCATGGCAAATTTTTGAAAGTGAAATTAATGAGATTGAGGAGTTTAAATAAGGCAGCAGAGAGAACAGGAAAAAAAAAGCTTTTTTAAAAACGTTTTTTACAGCTTTATTGAGGTATAATGTATATGTAGTAAGTTCTATTTAAGAGTATTATTTGATAAATTTTAGAAATGCTGTGCAGTTTTGACACAGCCGTCATTGAATTTCAGGACACTTTCATTACCTTAAAAGTTTTCAAATACCTCTTTGCAGTCAGTTTCTGCCTCCAGGAATTGCTAGGCCCCAGCCAATTACTAATCTGGCATCAATCACTAGCATTAAATAGAATAATCAATCATAGAAATCTTCACAACAAATATCTACAGTCAATGATATCATTCTACCCACCCCCAACTTACAAATGAGGAAACACAGGCACAGAGAGTTAGTTTGTGACTTAGGGCTCTACAGCTAGTAAGTGGCAAAGCCAAACTTCAAAACCCAGGGTTCTAAATTTAAAGTTTATGCACTTCACTATGCTATTGTGCTGTCATTAATAATTGAGGGGTACCTGGATGGCTCAGTCAGTTAAATGTCTGCCTTTGGCTCAGGTCATGATGCCAGGGTTCTGGGATCAAGCCCCACATCAGGCTCCTTGCTCAGTGGGAGCCTGATTGTCCCTTTCCCTCTGCCCCCTCCTCTTCTCCAGCCCTCTGTCTCTCTTTAAAACAATAAAGATAAAAAAGAAATAACTGAGTATACTGCTGACCCAAATCAGGACAATATCCAATTTCTTATATATGAATAGTTCCTGGAGATTTTAGGGGGAATTGGAAATACAGTTGATCCCTGAACAACATGGATTTTAAATCATGTGGGTCCAATTATATGTGGAATTTGTTTTATGTAACTCAATACAGCACTGTAAATGTATTTTCTCTTTCTTATGATTGTTACATAACATTTTCTTTTCTCCAACTTACTTTATTGTAAGTATACAATATATAATATATACAACATACAAAATATGTGTTCATTGCTTATGTTATCAGTATGGTTTTCTATTAACAGCATATTATTAGTTGTTACATTTGTGGAAGAATCAATAGTTCACTGTGGATTTCCAACTGGGTGAAGGCTCAGTGCCCCTAACCTCCACATTTTTCAAGAGCCAATGTACTAATGAACTCCTGATGCAGATTTCTATTAATGTAATCTGGGGTCAACTTTTAATTCAGATGAGGAAAAAGAGACATCTCCTTTGGAGTACTTAGAACTCAGGACTACCAAATCTAAGGAATTCCCAAGAAGGTATGGAATTGAGAGTGGAGACAGATGTTAGAGGGAACAAGCATAAGTGCCGACATGCAGAGAGGAGGGTTATAAAAAATTTCAGAGAGCATTCATTATCATTAGCATCTTGCTCTCACCTCAGCTTGTTAACAGGTGAGGGATGGGAGGATGTGCAGTCAGTTTGGCTTTAGTCCAGAGCAGAGGAAACACGTCTTTGCCCTTAATGCTGAGGTTGACTTTTGAGTTTTATTAATATTATGTAAACACATTTTACATATCAATATTAGATAAAAAGAGAATTATGTTTTCTCATTTGGTGACAGCAATGTTACCTTCCATAAGAAATCCCTATTGATTTCCTAGTAATATCCTCTGAGCATTGCACATAAATTACATATACACATTTACAATTACATAAATTTCCCTAGTCCCAGTCTCTAATCATCAAACTTTTAATAGAGTCTCTAGAGAAGAGTCTCAGATTCACTACTACATCTTTAATAGAGAATGTTAATTGTCTATGTATGTCACCAGGTAACAAGTGAATGAGAGTGTTAAGCATAGTACTGTCCTTAATGGTTCTCACTGATGGATTATTTTTCAAAGACTGACGATAGTCTCAGAAAGGGAAATATGTTGACCATTTATGTTCTAGAAATAATTGAAGAAGCCCATCTGCCTGTTTCATAATAAGATGAGAGAAGAATTTCTGTGTCTTCTGTATCAGATTTGTGGAAGCTGTTAATTTATATTTATAATACACAAAAATCAGTATAGATATTGGAAACTGGTCTAGTAGTGAACTTTCATATATTGAATAAAGGGGAACAAACTTTTGGAAAGCTGTAGTTTCATCCATTATAGTGGCATAGATACTGGTAAAGCATTTAAGACATCATGGAGTGACTTCTATACCTCTTTTTTTCCCTTCTAAATCCCTTCTTCTTCCCTTTTCCAAGCTCTAGCTCTACTTTTATCACTTGCCCTGGCCTAAATATTTCTCTTCTGTCCTCCATTTTTCCTCTCTCCATGTTTTTTTGTAGTTGCTGTTCTTGTACCTCTTATTCCTGTGCTTTGTTCTCCTGACGTCTCCAGGTGTGAGATTGGAGCTAGGAAGATTATGCTGACAATCCCAGTAATCTGTTCAACTCTTTCAATCCATATATTGAGGTCTATGCTGGGTGGTTTAACTCTTTTCAGGTTAAAGCTAGCTGATTTGGATTTGTCTCAGGTCCAATCAGATCATCTCCAATGGGAAGTTGGTCTAGCTTAAGAGAGAAGAATTGAAAATTCATTTTCTTCTCAAAACAAAGTTTTGTCCCAAGGAATACTAAAGCTAGTTCTTCAGTTATAAACTGTCAAATTCATCATGTTTTATACACAGCTGCCTACTTGACATCCCTATGTAAATGTCTAATAAGATTTTCAAATTTATCATGGCCAAGCCTGAGTGTTGTTACTACTATCAATGTCCAATTCTATTTCATCTGTGTCATTTCCATTTTAGAAAATGGTCACTCAATTGTTTCAGTTACTCAGGCAAAAATAGGATCCAGTCATCAAATAAATGTTAGCATTACTATCAAAATGTATTCAAAATCCAATCACTTTCTATCCTAATGCAAACTACCATTTCTTACCTGCTAATGAAAAGGCATCTAATGAATTTCCCAGCTTCTACCCATACATCTTACAGTCTTATCCTAATAGAGCAGCCAGAGTTATAAGTTATGTAATGTCACTGCTCAAAACACTTCAGTGGATCTCCATTCCCTTCATCAACTTTCACTTTGTTTTATACCAGTAAGAGTCACTTATGGCTTGTTTCCCCTTTCTCCTTTTTTTCTTTTCCTCCTTCCTCTATTCATCTGATTTCTTTCTTAAATTCCACATATGAGTTTAATCAAATGGTATTTGTCTTTCTCTGACTGACTTATTTCACTTAGCATAATACAGTGTCTTCATCCACATTGTTGCAAATGGCAAGATCTCATTCTTTTTAGTGACTGAGTAGCATTCATTGTATATATATTTATATGCACCATTTTTTCTTTATCTCTTTATCTGTTCATCAGTTGATGGGTATTTGGGCTCCCCAGTTTGGCTATTGTTGATAATGCTGCTGTGAACACCAGCATGCATATACCCATGTGATCTGTATTTTTATATCCTTTGGATAAATACATAGTAATGCCATTGCTGGGTTGTAGTATAGTTCTATTTTTAACTTTTTGAGGAAACTTTAGACTGTTTTCCAGAGTGACTCCACCAGTTCTCTTTCCCACCAACAGTGCAAGAGTGTTCCCCTTTCTACACATCCTCACCAACACCTGTTATTTCTTTTGTTGTCAATTTTAGCCATTCTAACAGATGTGAGGTAGTATTTTATCATGGTTTTTATTTGTATTTCCCTGATGACGAGTGATGCTGAACATCATTTCATATGTCTATTAGCCATTAGCCATCTAGACGTCTTCATCGGAAAAGTGTCTATTCAAATCTTCTGCCCATTTCTTAATTGGATTATTTGTTTTTTGAGTGTTGTGTTTGAGAAGTTCTTTATAGGTTTGGGATACTAACCCTTTATCTGATATGTCATTTGAAAATTTTCCTTTTGAAAATAGTCTTCCTTTTAGTTTTGTTGATTGTTTCCTTTGCTGTGCACAAGATTTTTCTCTCGATGAGGTCCCAATAGTTCATTTTTGCTTTTGTTTCCCTTGTCTCTGGCAATATGTCTAACAAGAAGTTACTGCAGCCAGGGTCAAAGAGATGTCTTCCTGTTTTCCCCTCTAGGAGTTTGATGGTTTTCTATCTCACATGTAGGTCTTTTTTAAATTCTTTTTTAAAACTTCTTTAAAAGTCTGCTCCACTGAGGGACATCATTCCAGAGGCTAAGCTGGGATGAAGCCCTCATGGGGACAGCCTGGTCTCAAGTCCTGCAGCATCACAGAAGATTCAGGGGTGTCTGAGTGTTACAGAGCTTGCAGGTATTAGAGTGGAGAAGCCGGCTACAGAGACGGAGCTGAGGATTGAGCTCTCAACTTGGGGGTACCTTAAGTGGTGATCCATGGCACAGTCAGGGCACTGTTCTTTGAAAAGGGACCCCACATTATCCAGGGAGATCTCCCTGGAAGAGTGCAGGGATCTGCTGGGTTTGGAGACGTAAGGCAGGGCTATGTGCCAGAGACAGAGGAGCTTGCTCACGGGCTGGGTGAGCTTGGAGTGTGGCTGGAGACCAGGGAGATGGGAGTGATTGAGTGCTTTTCTCCAAGGATGCACCAAAGTGTGGGCCCCGAGCTCTCTGTTCCTCCAGGCTGGAGATTAGAAGGCCACCACTTTCATTCCCAACCTCCAGAACTCTAAGGAGAGCATTCAGGGAACAAAAGCTCCCAAAAGCAAACCCGGATTACTTAGCGCGGCCCCTGGTAAGGGTGGTGCAATTCAGCCTCGGACAAAGACACTTGAGAATCACTACAACAGGCCCCTCCCCCAGAAGATCAGCAGGAAATCTAGCCAAGACCAAGTTCACTTCGGTGAACCGAGGAGAAGATCAGAATTCCGAAGGAGGAGAAAGCAAACCACGGAATTCATGGCTTTCTCCTCATGTGTCTTTACTCATGCAAAGTTAATTAATTTTTTTAATTTTATTTTTTTCTTATGCTACATTTTTAAACTTTCACTCTTTCCTCTTTAATGTTTTTTAACTAGTTTATCTTAACAATACCTTTCATAAAAAAAATCTTTTCTGAACCTTCATTATTATAGTCACATTATATCCTTTAATGTATCTAAATTTGGGATACAACTTCTTCTAATAGATCAAAATATACCCTAAATCTAGCACAAGGAATTTTTCTAATCTCCAGTCTGAGCCAATTCTATCCCCTTTCTTTTTCTTTATTCTCCCAAACAACTTATTTATTAATGCCTGTTATAGAAATTTTTTTAAAAAAATTTTCATCTTTATAATCATATTCCATCCCTTCATCATGTTTACCCTTATATATGTTTTTCATTCTTTAAAATTATGGGAGGTAGTTTCTTCTAAGAGACCAAAATACTTCCAAAATTAAGTGGGCGACCCTGTTCTATATACCAGTCTAATATATATATATTCTTTTTTATATTTTTCCTTATTTTTTTCTTTTTTAATTTTTTTCTGAACTTCTTCCTACTCCCATTATTCCCCCCAAAATTTGGGATCTCATCTGATTTGGTTAAAGTATATTTTCCTGGGGTCTTTTCTACCCTCTTAGTGTCTTACTCCCTCCATCATATATTCTTATCTGGATAAAATGACAAGGCAGAAAAACTCACCAAAAAGAAAAGAAAAAGAGGCAGTACTGAAAGCTAGGAACCTAATTAATATGAACATTCGTAACATGTCAGATCTAGAGTTCAGAATGACAATTCTCAAAGTGCTAGCTGGGTTTGAAAAAGGCATGGAAGATACTAGAGAAACACTGTATGGAGAAATAAAAGCCCTTACAAGTGATACCATAAGATGAAACATTAGAATAATTAGGATTCCAGAGGAAGAAGAAAGAGTGAGGGGAGCAAAAGGTATATTGGAGAGAATTATTGTAGAGAATTTCCCTAATATGGCAAAGGGAGCAAACATCAAAATGCGGGAGGCACAGAGAATCCCCATCAAAATCAATAAGAAAGGATCCACACCCCCTCATCTAACAGTAAAAATGACAAGTCTTATCAACAAAGAGAAAATCTTGAACGTTGCCTGGATAAGAAGGCTGTAACATACAATGATAAAAACATTAGATTCGCAGCAAGCATATCCATAGTGACCTGGCAGGCCAGAACGAACTGGCATGATATATTCAGAGCACTAAATGAGGAAAACAGGCAGCCAAGAATATGATATACAGCTAAGCTATCATTGAAAATAGTAGAAGAGATAAAAATCTTCTAGGACAAACAAAAACTAAAAGAATTTGTAAACACCAAACCAGCTCTACAGGAAATATTGAAAGGGGTCCTCTAAGCAAAGAGAGAGCCTAAAAGTAGTAGATTAGAAAGGAACAGAGACAATATACAGTAACAGTCACCTTACAGGTAAAACAATGACACTAAACTCATATCTCTCAATAGTTACCCTGAATGTAAATGGGCTAAATGTCTCAACCAAAAGACACAGGGTAGCAGAATGGATTAAAAAAAAAAACCAAAACCCATCAATATCCTGTCTACAAGAAACTCATTTTAGACCCAAATACACCTCCAGATTTAAAGTGAGGAGATTGAAAACAATTTACCATGCTAATGCACATCAAAAGAAAGCTGGAGTGCCAAACCTTACATCAGATCAACTAGATTTTAAGCCAAAGATTATAATAAGAAATGAGGAAGGACACTATATCATACTCAAAGGGTCTGTCCAACAATGAGATCTAACAGTTTTAAATATCTATGCCCCTAACATGGGAGCAGCCAACTATATAAACCAATGAATAACAAAATCAAAGAAACACATTGACAATAACACAATAAGACTAGGGGACTTTATCACTCACCTCACTGAAATGGACAGATCATCTAAGAAAAAGATCAACAAGGAAATAAAGGCCTTAAATGATACACTGCACCAGATGGACATAATAGATATATTCAGAACACTCTATCCCAAAGCAACAGAATACACATTCTTTTCTAGTGCACATGGAACATTCTCCAAAATAGATCACATAGTGGGTCATAAATCAGGTCTCAGCCAGTACCAAACGATTGGGATCATTCCTGCATATTTTCAGACCACAATGCTCTGAAGCTAGAACTCAATCACAAGAGGAAATTTTGAATGAACCCAAATACATGGAGACTAAAGTGCATCCTTCTGAAGAATAAATGGGTCAACCAGGAAATTAAAGAAGAATTGAAAAAATTCGTGGAAACAAATGATAATGAAAACACAATGGTTCAAAATCTGTGGGACCAACAAAGGCAGTCCTGAGAGGAAAATATATAGAGATACAAGTCTTTCTCAAGAAACAAGAAAGGTCTTAAATACACAGCCTAACCCTACACCTAAAGGAGCTGGAGAAAGAACAACAAAGAAAACTTAAATCCAACAGGAGAAGAGAAATAATAAGGATCAGATCAGAAATCATTGAAATAGAAACCAAAAAAAACAATAGAACAAATCAACAAAGCTAGGAGCTTGTTCTTTAAAAGAATGAATAAGATTGATAAACCCCTGGCCAGACTTATCAAAAAGAAAAGAGAAAGGACCCAAATAAACAAAATTATGAATGAAAGAGGAGAGATCCAACCAACACCAGAGAAATACACACAATTATCAGAACATACTATGAGCAACTAAATGCTATCAAGTTTGACAGTCTGGAAGAAATAGATGCATTCTCAGAGACATATAAACTACCACAACTGAACCAGGAAGAAATAGAAAACTGGAACAGACCCATAACCAGTAAGGAGATCGAAGCAGTCATAAAACATCTCCCAAAAACAAGAGCCCAAGGCCAGACAGCTTCCCAGGGGAATTCTACCAAACATTTAAAGAAGAATTAATTCCTATTCTCCCAAAACTGTTCCGAAAAACAGAAAGGGAAGGAAAACTTCCAAACTCATTTTACGAGGCCAGCATTACCTTGATCCTAAAACCAGACAAAGTTCCCATTAAAAAAAACAATTATAGACCAATATCCTTGATGAACACAGATGTGGAAATTCTCACTAAAATACTAGCCAACAGGATCTTAGGATTATTCACCACGACCAAGTGGGATTTATTCCAGGGCTGCAAGGTTGGTTCAACTTTGCAAATTAATCAACGTGATACAATACATTAATAAAAGAAAGAACAAGGACCATATGATACTGTCAATAGATGTTGAAAAAGCATTTGGCAAAGTACAGCATCCCTTCCTAAATCAAAACACTTCAAAGTGTAGGGATAGAGAACACATACCTCAATATTATCAAAGCCATCTATGAAAAATCCACCACGAATATCATTCTCAATGGAGAAAAACAGAGAGCTTTTCCACTAGAGTCGGGAACACAGCAGTAATGTTCATTATCACCACTGCTATTCAACATATTACTAGAAGTCCTAGCCTCAGCAATCAGACAAGAAAAAGAAATTAAAGGCAACCAAATCAGCAAAGAAGAAGTCAAGCTATCACTCTTTGCAGATGAAATGATACCGTATTTGGAAAACCCAAAAGAATCCAGTCCAAATCTGCTAGAACTTGTACAGGAATTCAGTAAAGTGTCAGGATATAAAATCAATGCACAGAAATCAGTTGCATTTTTTTACACCAACAACAAGACAGAAGAAAGAGAAATTAAGGAGTCAATCCCATTTACAATTGCACCCAAAACTATAAGATACCTAGGAATAAACCTAACCAAAGAGGCAATGAATCTGTACTCAGAAAATTATAAAGTACCTATGAAAGAAACTGAGGAAGACACAAAGAAATGGAAAAACGTTCCATGCTCATGGATTGGAAGAACGAATATTGTGAAAATGTCTAAGCTACCTAAAGCAATCTACAAGTTTAATGCAATCCCTATCAAAATGCCATCTATTTTTTCAAAGAAATGAACAAGTCATCCTAAAATTTATATGGAACCAGAAAAGACCCCAAATAGCCAGAAGAATATTGAAAAAGAAAGCCAAAGCTGGTGGCATCACAAATCCAGACTTCAAGCTCTTTTACAAAGCTGTAATCTTCAAGACAATATGGTACTGGCACAAAAGCAGACACATATATCAGTGGAACAGAATAGAGAACCCAGAAATAGACCCTCAACTGTATGGTCAAGTAATCTTCAACAAAGCAGGAAAGAATGTCCAATGAAAAAAAGACAGCCTCTTCAACAAACGGTGTTGGGAAAATTGGACAGCCACATGAATAAAAATGAAACTGGACCATTTCCTTACATCCCACATGAAAATAGACTGAAAAATGGATGAAGGATCTCCGTGTGAAAAAGAAATACATGAAAATTCTTGAGGAGGACACAGGCAGAAACTTCTTTGACCTCAGCCACAGCAACTTCTTCCTAGGAACGTTGCCAAAGGCAAGGGAAGCAAAGGCAAAATGAACTATGGGGACTTCATCAAGACCAAAAGCTTTTGCACAGCAAAGGAAACAGTTAACAAAACCAAAAGACAACTGACAGAATGGGAGAAGATATTTGCAAATGACATATCAGATAAAGGACTAGTATTCAAAGTCTATAAAAAACTTATCAAACTCAACACTCAAAGAACAAATATTCCAATCAAGAAATGGGCAGAGGACATGAACAGACATTTCTGCAAAGAAGACATCCAGATGTCCAACAGACACATAAAAAAGTGCTCCACATCACTCAGCATTAGGGAAATACAAATCAAAACCACAATGAGATACTACCTCACACCAGTCAGAATGGCTAAATTAAACAAGCCAGGAAATGACAGATGCTGGCAAGGATGCGGAAAAAGGGAAACCCTCCTACACTGTTGGTGGGAATGCAAGCTGGTGCAGCCACTCTGGAAATAGCATGGAGGTTCCTCAAAAATTTGAAAATAGAGCTACCCTACAACCCAGCAATTGCACTACTGGGTATTTACTCTAAAGATATATGTGTAGCAGTCCGAAGGGTCATGCACACCAGAATATTTATATCAGCAATGTCCACAATAGCTAACCTATGGAAACAAACTAGATATCCATCAACAGATGAATGGATAAGGAAGAGGTGGTATATATATATACAATGGAATACTATGCAGCCATCAAATGAAATTAAATATTGCCACTAGTGGTGATGTGGATGGAACTAGAGGGTAGTATGCTTGTCGAAATAAGTCAATCAGAGAAAGACAATTATCATATGATCTCCTTGATATGAGGAAGTAGAGATGCAATGTGGGGGGTTTGGGGGGTAGGAAAAGAATTAATGAAACAAAGTTGGATCGGGAGGGACACAAACCATAAGAGACTCTTAATCTCACAAAACAAACTGAGGTATGCTGGGGGGGGCGGTTAGGGAGAGGGTGGTGTTTTTATTGACATTGGGGTAGGTATGTGCTATGCTTAGTGCTGTGAAGTGTGTAAAACTGGTTCACAGGCCTGTACACCTGGGGCTAATAATACATTATATGTTAATAAAAAAATAAAATAAATTTTTAAAAATTTTAAAAAGTGCACACCTTAATCCCCATCCCATATTTTACTCTTCCCCACAAACCTCATCTCTGGTAATCATCATTTCATTCCCTATGGTTAAGAGTCCGTTTCTTGGTTTGCCTACTTTGCTCTTTCTTTTTGTTTGTTTGGGGTTTTTTGTTTGCTTTTTCCTTATTGTTTATTTTGTTTCTTAGATTTTACAAATGAGTGAAATCAAATTTCATTTATCTTTCTCTGCCTGACTTATTTTGCTTAATGTAATATTCTGTAGCCCCATCCATTTCATTTCATTGCCAATGGCAAGATTTCATTCTTTTGATGGCTGAGTAATATTCTGCTGTATATATTGATAGGGTGGTTGGACTTGGGTCTAACGTTTCACTATTTGTTTTATATCTCCAACATTTTTGTTATACCTCTCTACTTTGTTTGTATGCATGTATGGTTGTTTTCAAGATTGCAATATATAATTGTTACCTTTTTTCAAAGTTAGCTTAAAGATAATACTTTACCATTTCACCCAAACCTGAACAATGTGTGTTTCATATAAATCTATTTATACAGTTTTTATAAGGTATAAAGCTGTATAGTTGCCATGTGTAAGACATCTACATATATATAGCCCCAATATAAATCATAATTCTTGCTTTAAGCATTCATATGTATTTAAAGAGACTAATAGAGAAAATACTCATTTCTATTTATTTACAGAATTATTATCTTCAGAGTTGTTTCTTCCTAAATATCTGACTTTCCACATGGACTCATTTCCATTCATTCTTAAGAAATTCCCATATCACAGTGATCCCCATGGTAGATTTCTTTAGTTTTTATTAACAAAAATATCTTTACTGTGTTTTATTCTTGAAACATGCTTACAAAAATATCCAATTCTTCATTGAGATATTTTATTTTCTTTCATCACTTTAAAGATATTGTTCCCACTGTCTTTGTGGCTCTATTAATGATGAGAGGTCAGTGATCTTTTTCTGTTATTGTTACTGACCATTTGTGTCTTGGTTCCCTCATAGGTTCCATTGTCATAGAAAACAATTCAAAGTTTACTATATCTTCCAGAACCAAAATATTTAAATTTTTTAGTTGTATGTATATTTTTGGTAAATTTTCTTAATAGTTCATAAAGATGTCTAGTACTGTAATAAAACTTACCTAAATATTTTTATATTATAAACAATATAGAAATCATAGCAAATACCTCAGAAGAAAATAATGTAAGCCATTAATGTCAAGTGAAGAACTATTTATTTCTAAAATATTCTTTATGTGTGTGATTAAAGTGAAACAAGTTTCCATTAAGTTTGTCTTTATTATCATGAAATATGCAATACGCAATAAATTATGCAATATGGTGCAAAAATAAAAAGGAAGAATTTATCCAAGTTTAGTATCTCACAAGAAGGTTCATACTTACGTGAAACAAATTTCATCTCCACCAATTAGCTATGCCAAACTCAGAATGAATTAACAGAGAAGAGCCATGAACTCAAGGGACAAGAACAGATCACTACATAGGAATTGTAATTGTGGATTTAAAAAATATTGTTGAAGAAGGAAGAAAGATAAAATGTAAAAGTGTGGAGTATTTTTCTGTTTAAAAAGCCCTTTCTTGAGCCACCTGGATGGCTCAGTCTTTAAGCCTCTGCCTTAGGCTGAGGTCATGATCTCAGGGTTCAGGATTGGGCCCTACATAGGGCTGTCTGTTCAGCAGGGAGACTGCTTCTCCCTCTTCAACTCCCCCTGCTTGTATTTCCTCTCTTTCTATCTCACTGTCAAATAAATAAAATCTTTTAAAAAACAGATTTTTTCATATATTATTTCTTTTAAGCCTCACAACAGTTCTGGAAGGATACTGCTGTTTTCCCCAGATGGGATAGGTTGTTTAGGATTTACCCAAATCATGCACCTAATTGTTTCTAGGTATTCAGGTTCTAAATCTAGTTATCTTTTGATTATTTTATAAACTTTTTAAAAATGTATAGGATACAAACCAATTTTAAGCATCTATAATTTGTTAATTGGCTGAAGGTTTTCTGGAGCCTGTGGTACTTAAGTGATGGTGTTAGCTTCAGTTCACTAAGGGTACTTGATGACTAGCTTTTTCCAACAGTATAAATTATACCCTAATCCACTGGTGCTCTTATTTGTGCTTGAATAATAGGAAGCTTGTTCTTCTACTGCAATTTTTTATCACTATGACGTACTCTGTTCTTTTTCATGTATTTCTCTATTTTGTTGAATCAAGATAGTTATTTAGTTATTTTAAAGTTATAGAAATGGATTCTAAGAGACTCTGTCATGTTTTGATGCAGGAAACAGAAACCATTATCCAAATAGTGGGAGAAGTAGGGAATTAGGTGTCCTAAATTAGGTACTATGTATTTACCCCAAAGATATAAATGTGATCCAAAGGGGCACCTTCATCCCAATGTTTATAGCAGCAATGTCCACAATAGCCAAACTATGGAAAGACCCCAAGATGTCCATTGACAGATGAATGGATAAAGAAGATGTGGTGTATATATATATACGAAATGAAATACTACACAGCCATCAAGAAAACTGAAATCTTGGGCACCTGGGTGGTTAAGCCCAGTTGGTTAAGCCATTGCCTTCGGCTCAGGTCATGATCCTAGAGTCCTTGGATTGAGTCCCATATCAGACTTCCCCTGCTCTGCAGGGAGCCTGTTTCTCCCTCTCCTTCTGACTCTCCCCCTGCTTGTGCTTGCTCACTCTCTGTCAAATAAATAAATAAAATCTTAAAAAAAAGAAAACTGAAATTTTGCCTTTTGCAATGACATGGGTGGAACTAGAAGATATTATGCTAAACAAAATAAGTCAATCAGAGAAAGACAATTATCGTAGCTCTTACTGATATGCAGAATTTAAGAAACAAAAGAGAAGATCATAGGGGAAGAGAGGAAAAATAAAACAGGATGAAATCAGAGGGGAGACAATACGTAAGAGACTCTAATCATAGGAAACAAACTGAGGGTTGCTGGAGGGGAGAGGTTTTGGGAGATGGAGTAACTGGGTAAGAGACATTAAGGAGGGGAAAAATAGTGAATTTTACTTTATGTAAATTGTACCCTAATAAAACTGACTTTAAAAAAATCAGATTTTTTTAAAGATTTGTATTTATTTATTTGACAGAGAGAGGGACAGTGAGAGAGGGAACACAAGCAAGGTGAGTGAGAGGGGAGAAATAGGCTTCCAGCCAAGCAGGGAGCCCAATGCAAGGCTAAATTCCAAACCTTGGGATCATGACCTGAGCTAAATGCAGGTGCTTAACGACTGCAAATGAGGCACTGCATGTGGCCCTCTGCATTTCTTGGGGGAGGGGGGGAAGACTTCAATTTAAAAAATAATTGTTAAGTGTTTGAATAACTCCCTATAGGGAAGAAAAAAGAGTAAAGAAAAGAATGGGGAAAGGAAGAAAAGAAAGAGAAGGAAAGAAAGGGGAAAAAAAGGACAAGAAAAGAAAGAAACCAACAGTATAAAAACTTTGCTCCTTTGTTTTGGGGCATTGATCTCCTGTAAAAGGCAAAGTCTTTTGGAAGGCATAAATTGTCTGGTTTTAATTTGTCAGTAACTTTTTCTTCAGTGAAGATACTGAGTTTGAGATTCTTTCTTGATAAAGAATTGGCATTAAAAATTAAAATGTCCTTCCATGGTTTAAAATATCTCTCCAATTTAATTTATTTCCAAGGAGAGTGGAATGCAATGGACTATCTCAAACAAACAAAAAGCACATGTAAGTATCATATCCAACTCAATAATTGATTATATCTTGATAGATGTTAATTGTGTGCTTTAAAATACTATGAGTTCTGCTGCTGTTGGGAGAATAATGTCAATAATATCAAGTTGGTTGATACCAATATTTTTTCCTAATATTTGCATGACATGTTTATTTCCCATCCTTTTATACCTTCCTTGAGTGTGTATATTTCAATTAGTTTTCCTGTTAACAGTGTATAGTTGGTTATTAGTTTTTGCTTGAATCTTATAACCTCAGACATTTTGAAATTTCTTTAACCCTGACTATACATTTAATGTATTTCTTTTTCTTGAAAAATACAGGATGTCATAAGGTTGCCAGTTATTGCTGTCAAATAAGAGGGTTATCTCCTCAAAAGAGATAAACATCATATTATTGCAGCAAGTGGAAAATCTTAAATATGAATTTTGGGGGGAGGGATGGCACAAATGTGGATCCAACCTTATAATTTTTTTTTCCAACAAACAGATTTCCCTCCTATTATCCTTGTTGAAATGAAGCAATCATGTTATGTTTGATACTATCATTGTCTATTATGTTTCCCAAGAAAAAGTTATAAAAAGATCCAAACATCTTTATCTTTGTAATAGATGTCCTATTGAAATCTATATCTACCTACCCAAAACAGAGAGGAAAGTAGAAGACAGAGAGTGGAAACTTTTAGAATATTTGTATAGGGCTGTTTAAATAGGAAATAGAAGGTGTGTACACACTCCATTTTGACTGGTCCCTAAATATCTTATTATTACAGTTTTGCTTCACTGGTTATTTTAAAACAGTGGTTGTCCCAGCCTGGTTGGCTGCTATAAAAATACCACACACTTGGTAACTTAAACAACAGATGTTTATCTCTTACAGTGCTGGAGGATGGGAAATTCAAGATTAAGGTGTCACATGGTGAGATCTTGCTTCTTGGCTTATAGACAGCTGCCTTCTCAGTGTGCTTACATGGCTTTTCCTGGGTGAGTACTCTGTAGAGGGAGAGGGCTGTCCTCTCTCTTCCTCTTCTTACTAGGACACTATTCACATTGTGAAGGTCCTATAAGGTTCCTTATGATAACATAACTTAATACTTCCCAAGGACCCACTCCAAGTACCAGCACATTAGGGGTTAGGACTACAACATATGAATTTGGGGAATATTCAAGACTTAGCCCAAAGCAGGGATTCTATAAATATGGGCCTAAATATTGCTGAATCAAAAACTGTTGGTAGTGTCTGTCAATCTGTGTTTTAAAAAGCTTTCTATTCTAGTTGATTCTAAGCTGAAGTTTGAGAACTTCCTTTTTAAAAGAACTAAAAACAAAGCCTAGAACAGAGATTTTAACACATACTTAAATGCACTCAGTGAGATTGTGCCATAGACTGTCAACAAACTAAACTTCAGAAATACAGTTCCAGTTTTGATGGGTGCTTCTTTGTGTGAATCTAAATTTAAATTCTTTTGTTTTTTTGAATACAATGTTGGAAATTCTGTCAGAAATCTTTGAAGGGTAGAAGGTATTAGAAAATAATAAGAAAAAATAGGTATGTACATCCATGTACATAAAATGAGAGGGATTATGAGTTCTTTTAAATCTCCAGGTTAAGAAAGTGAATACATCTGCATAATGAAGAGAATTTCATGTATATTTTTGGTAGTTTCATGAGATGGTTTAGTCAACATCATCAGTGTTCCAGACAACTGAGTAAACTTAGCAATGTGATATTATATTTTATACTTAAATAATCATTAAATAATATATATGTAATTTTATAGTTTCTTTTTAAATGAATCAGCAGAACATCTTGTCCAAACTGTGTATTTTGCACAGATGTATATTTTACCTTTTTCCAACATGCCACTGAAGCAACAAAAATGAAGTACAAAGATAGAAATATTTATAAGAGAGAATGGGATCACATCAGTGGATCAGGGGGGATTTTAGTGAATTCTTGAAAGGCATAAAGTAGTTGGTATTGCACTGAAGGTCAAATTAGAGCAGAAGAATCTATAGACCAGACATGCACAAGAGGTTGCAGAGGAGGTCTGAGCTTCTGAGAGGCCCCCAATTTTCTGACCTATACTCATAAAACCTGAAGTAAGACTTGTCAGGTAACATACCACACTCCTATACTCAGCTTGATATGAACCTTCTCATTCAAGGAAAATACCACTTAGGGAACTGGAGTATTATGATGGAAGGAGATACTAATTGTTGTATTATCAATCCAGTCCTTGGGTTGTAATAATGAATGAACAAGTAAAAATCAAGACAATTAAAGGAAGCTGTCAGTACAGTAAGAATATTATGCAGCAACAAAAATTATAAAAACTATACACATAGCAATAATATGGATTTTCTGGGAGAAAAGCATAAAAACAGCTTTACTGTGATCCATTCCTCCCTTTCCTAGGGCTTGGTGATATCCCTCAGGAGCAGATGATCTGCTCTAATCTTGTGATGTGGACTTCCAGATTATAGAATAGTTATATTTTTTCAAAGCTTATCTATTTTAAAACATCTTTTAAACAAATAGCTGTTTAAACCAAACAATGAATTGAAGCCCAGAAGCCAATCCTAGCAATAAGAACAGAAATAATTCACCTTAAGTGTATGATATACGCAACTGTCATTAAAGAAGCAAGAAGGTGAGCTAGCCTGCAGCAGCCATCCCAGGGCTCGTTGCAAGATTGAAAATGAGTGATGCACTCTTACTGCATTCTGTTCATTTGTGCTCTCAGATTCAATTCACTTTTACAAATATTTTACAAATACTTATTTAGGACCTCATGTGTGTAAGCCATCATGCTAAACACTGGGAAAAGTAGGAACTAGGACATTGAATTCATAATAATAACCTTAAAAAGCCTGTCACCCAGAAATAAGTATCATACAAAGTCAAGTGTGACCTAACAAGAATAAGCTGCTAAATGTTTCAAACACAAAAACTAAATGTTTCAAGTGAGCGTTACTATCCTCTTCAAGATAATCAGGAAAGCTGTAATATTTGAGATAGACCTTGAAGAAAGCTCCTTTCTCTGTGAAGAGACCTGTATTAGCAAAAGCATGTATTTGAAAGAGTAGAAAATATTCAGAAAGGTTTCTGCAACTCATTTTGGGTATAAAACAAGGAGAATTAGGAGAATTTTGGAAGAAGAGACCTCAGAGTTAACTAAGGTTTTATTTGAAAGGACCTCAAATAACACCAGGATGGCAAACCAGAATGAGGAAGATAAATATAGAGAGAAGGAATGAATGGATATGTATATATGGAAAATATACATGTAATATATATAAAATCTATCTATATAAATAAATATATATAAATATATAAAATGGATAATATATATAAATATATAAAATGGATAATAAATATATAAATCTAGACATACACATGAACACAAACATATACATGTGTATATATGGAGATCTAGATATATACTGTATTTGCACATAATCTGGTAGCAATGATAACCCATTAAAAATTATTGAAAAGAGGTATGATTTAGTGAGAGTTTTTTAAGAATAACAAGGTGACTATGTTATGGAAGGAATAGTATCAGGATGTAAAAGATAAGTAACTAAAGTTTTACAAAACACATAATCAGGGCCAAGGCTTCAGGAGTATCACAATAAAAGTGTGTGGATTTTCCATGTTGATAAAGGAATCGACTTGAAGATGGCTTACTCATTATACTTAGAGTATGGGGTAGAAGAAAGTTAACACTTAGAAATTCTTAGAACAGAGAACATCCAAAATCTTGCTCATTTTCATGTCTTTCCCAGACACCCACTAGGCGCTCTGACATCATATTATTTTAACATTATTTGAATTTTGGAAACATGCTTTTGAAGCCTTCATGTCAACACATTTTAAAAATTACATGTTACTGTTGTATCTTACTAGCATCATTCTTTTTCTTTTTTAAAAAAAAAAGGAAGGTTGGCCATTTTCTTCCTATTCTGCTACTACTCTTTTCAACAACACATTAAAAAATTACATATTACTGATGTATCTTACTAGCTTCATTCTAAGAAAGAAAGAAAGAAAGGTTGACCATTTCCTTCCTCTTCTGCTACTTCTCTTTTTTTCTCCCTGACCATCCCACTTAAAATTCTGTAGTCTCCTTTCTTAGCTTCCTGAATTAGGGGACCTTTACAGATTACCCTACAACATACAAACACAGCTAGAAAGGGCATGTAGAAGGCATCATAGACAATGAGGGGCAACATTCCCCTTCCCCCTTGCCTGGCTCCATTTCATTTCTCATAGACACACACTGGGCTAAGACTATCTCTTACAATTTGGCTGGACCCTCACTGTTTTAACTCCATTCTTACATTTTCTTCATGGCTCCCTATTTCTTTTTACTTCCCTTAGTGCTTTGAGAATTGTTGAATACCCAAATAAAGTGAAATTCACTATGCCCCAAATAAAGTGGAATAAGAGACCTTTAAATGGCTAGCAGAATACTTGGGATTTGTTGTTGAATCAGCCATAAACCTGCCTAGCAGAATTCTTGGGATTTGTTGTTGATTCAACCATAAACCTGCCTCCACTGTTGTGTATGGCCAATGTGTATGGCCAAATGTGCATGGCCCTCCCTCCAGGCTATATGGCTATATAATTATCAAAGACATCACAATCAATTCCTGTTCAGAGGAAGTACAACCTACAGTACTGAATGATTTTATAAAATTACAAGGAAGAATATGTAAGCACAAAAAATATTTTTATTTGTTTTATGCTTTAATTATTCTAGTATGATATGAACACATTTAATAAATCATTAAACCCTAAGGAAATTATAATTGGAAATCCTTTTCACACTTACCAAACAGAACCACATATAATCTGTATAATTTGTGATGCTTTTAATGAAAAAGAGAACAGATAATAGTGTGAGATCTAAACACTTCTCTTTAACATTTTTCTCAGTGAATCTATGACTTTTTTATTTCTCAGGCTATAGATCATTGGATTTAATAAAGGAATTATGACAGTGTAAAATAGAGAGTCCATCATATCTTGATCATCCGATTGTGCAGATCCAGGACAAACATATCTGAAGAGAAGAGGGCCATAATATAAAGACACAGATAAAAGATGAGCTCCACAGGTGGAAAAAGCTTTTTTAATGCCTTTCAGAGACTTCTTTCTTAAGATTGTAAAGAGAATAAGTGTATAAGAGACTAGAACAATCAGAATGGTAAATACCTGTATTGACCCAGAGAAAATAAAAACCATCAGAACATTAAGTGAAGGGTCAGTGCAGGAAATCTTAAACAATGGCATGATATCACAGTAAAAGTGATATATTATGTTAGAATTACAAAAGGTTAATCTGAATAAGAAACCTATATGAATTACAGAATGAACAAAGCCACCTACAAATGATGAGACTAACAGCCAGGTGCAAAGTCTATAGGTCATAATCACTGGATAAAGTAACGGTTGGCATATGGCTACATAGCGATCATATGCCATTGTTGCCAAGAGAAAACATTCTGTTGTTCCACCAAATGCAAAGGAAAAAAACTGTATCATGCATTCAGAGAGAGAGATCATCTTACTCTTAGCTAGGAAGTTGACCAGCATCTTTGGGGTCACTGTGGATGATATCCAAGCATCCACCAAAGCTAAACTCCCAAGGAGTAAGTACATGGGGATATGAAGGTGAGGGTCATTGCATATGAGAGCAGTTAGTCCAAGGTTTCCAACAATGGTGATGAGGTATATCACCAAGAACACCAGGAACAGGGGGATTTGCCACTGTAGTTGATATGTGAATCCTGCGAGAATAAACTTTGTCACCAATGTTCCATTTTCAGTATCCATCTTGTTACAGGATGGCCCCTGAAATGAAATACAGTAAGTATAAAAAGAGCATTCACTAGGATCATATAAAAAGAAAAGAGGAAGAAAGTAGTTGAAATAAAGCCATAGACTAATCAGAATGCTCTTACTTTTATTTACTGCTACTATAAAATATGAAAACTATTTGGGGAACTGAGGTAATAGAAAATGAAATTATTTCAGCTCAAAAAATATACAGGAATTAACAGATTTAGAAAAAAGGAAAGACATTTCAAATATTTTTATTAAATTACTAAATTTATGGGGATACCTGAGTGTGTTAGAGAATTTATGGGAAAACCTGAGTGTCTTAGGTAATTCTGACACATGGTTGAGGGGTAAAGAAGGGAAAAGAATTTTGAATTGTGACAAAATGAATTGAATGACATGTGAAGGACATTGAAATTCATTCCTCAGGCAATAGGCATACACCAAAAACTTGTTTAAGCAAGTTTAAGCAAGCAGTAGCACCAGAGATAATTTTTTTTTCCTTTATCTCTTTCTTCTTTAAAAATTTTTTTATTTATTTAATTTCTTTTCAGCTTAACAGATAATTTTTAAAAAACATTTTATTTATTTTAGAGAAAGAGAGAGAGAGGGAGAGCAAGCGCATGTGAGGAAGGGGAGAGACAAAAGAAGAGGGAAAGAATCTCAAGCAGACTTTGTATTGAGCACACAGTTGGATGTGGGGTTTGATCTCTCATCTCTAAGGTCATTAACTGAGCAGAAACCAAGATTCAGACACTGACTGAGCCATTTAGGTGCCCCACAATAAATTTTAAATTAAATATCTTGTAGTGAAGAGAATATGCTGCAGGGAGGGGAAACTAGAGTCAGAAGTACTACTTAATGAGTTTTTAATATGGTTCAGTGATTCTCAAAACAGATTACACAACAGCATTTTGGGGGAACTTCTTGTAAAAAATATAGATTGTGAGGTATTACTCTAGACATTGACTCAGAGGGTAAAGAATGAAGTCTAATAATCTGCATTTTACAAATCCCTTCTAGTTGATTCACATGTATGTGAAGTTCTTAGTTTATGTGTAATGTAATATTGGAAAAGATGAGGAGAACAAAGAGATAATAATAAATCAGAAGGTAGTCACTAGGGCTTGATGACATGCTAGATATGAAGGAGAGAAGAGACACATGGAGACTGGGTAGATGTTGAGATTGAGAAGTTGAGATTGAAACTGAGAAGTGAATATTGAGAAGTCAGATGCCTTATTAGTGGAGAAAGAGCCCTCTGAACATCTAGGTGAGAGAGATTAGTAGTATGAGTCTACTGAAGCTTAGTAGAAACAGTGACTTGGGAGTCATTTTGGTAGCTGAAGGCTTACTTACAGATGACCTATCCACTGGAGTAGGTAAGGTAAAAAGAAGAAGGACATGGAAAGAAACTTGAGAAAAGACATTAAAGAGGTTGTATAATAGAAGAATGTCTTTTTTGCATAGCTGGAAACTGATCCTCTTTGCCACATGAGTCTTGGTTTCAGCCAAAGTCTACCACTCTAGAAGTCAAAAGAGCCAGAAAGTTTCGCATCCCCATCATATCTAGTGTGACAGGACTTGATGTAGGTTTAAGCAGTCAGTCATCTGCTGCTTTCTCTAGAAATCCTGCTGGTTTTACTTGGAGTAGTATTTCTCCACCAGTTTTTTCAGCAGAATAAAATTGAGTCAAACTCTGGAACTTAGTACAGGTGATACAAATAACCACTATGAAAATTCCAGTTGTTAATTGCATTTTTATTTAGAATGGATTCTCTTAAATGCAGCTCAAAATCTCAATTGAAAATTCTCAGATTTAATTTCTGTGGTATATGTATTAAGCCATATGGTGTAAAGAGTATTGGAGGCACATTTTTCTATAAATTTCTTGCTAATATGTTTTTAAATACTCAATGAAATTGTTGCCAGAAGTGAGAGAAAGGCTAGAGGAGTTAACATGTATATGACTTACCTTAAAACTTAAATCACAGAATGTGATTAATTAAAAAGAATAGATCATCTAGTCAGCATAGTCAGAAAGATTTGTTATGTAGAATACATGACCTGATATTAAAATTCAGCTTAAATAGTTTAGCATTCTAGTTCACTAAAATTTATAAAGTCATTATAGTTATCTTAGAAAGATAATAAATTATGTTAAGGTGAAAATTTCAGTTTTACAGGTATTTTGCTTATCCAGATTTAGTCCTGAAAATAAGACAGACAGATAATTAAGAGTTTTACATTTTTTGCATGTCATTTTTGGCATCTAGTAAGTTGATCTAAAGTTATTGCAAATTATAAAGTATTTTGAATTTTTCTGCAAAGAATGAATGTTGTAGATACTATTTCTCTCTTACCCATATCTTATAACAAAATGTGGAGATCCTTTTGAGAGTTACACTTTCTAAAGTAGAAAAAATATAGTAACACTGGAATGACAAAACACAAATAACAACACTTATTCATTTTGGATGCTTCATTTACCAAGTTCAGGAAAATGTTGTTTATATCAGTTTGCTTCAAGCACAAGAGTCAACCAATTGTACAACTGTGTGCTTTTGCCAGAAGAGGAAGGCATGAAGAGCTAAAAATCCCCTAATAGCTCCCATGGGTTCCCTTTAGGACAAAACTAAGCTGTTCCTCTGGGTGTTGTAGATGTGAACATGTGTGAGAAGTCCAGGAGTCCCATTGGGCATTATGGATTCTGAAATCATTAACAAGTCACTATATATAGTTCTAATGCTAACAGTTGAAACTACTTTATGCTATTTTCCAGCACAGATGACACTTCTGAGAGGTTTCTGCAAACTTCAATTTACCTAAAAATTTTGATGTTCTGATTGCTTTGATTAGTATGATCTTCTGAGATCATCAACCATACACCAATTTAATGAGACCAAAGTCCTTAATTCTCTTCAGATATAAATTTAAATGCAGTTGTCAACCCTCAAACAAACTGCAGGTCACATTCCAGACCTACAATGAACTTTCCACTTTACTATGAAAACACATGAAAAACGTTATTAGGCATAGGGCAGAGGAGAAGAAAAGGAAAACAAAACAAAGGACCACAGGGGAGGTGTCATATATGAGTGCTTTCAAACTATAATGTAGGTGAATACTCTGTTGTTGTTGTTGTTGTTGTTGTTGTTGTTTTCTGGAAATGCAGATTCTGCTTCAATAAGTCAAGAGTGAGGCTGAGAGACAATGTGTCTAACAAGGTGATGCCTATGAAAATTTGTCATCCTAGAGCCTTCCATCATTAGAGGGTCTAGATGATCTCAGAGACAGAAAACTGCAGAAACATCAACAACAACAAAAAAAGGTAAATGTAGCTGACATGCAAAAAGGAAGCAAGAGGAGTCAGACGGGACAAGAAAGACCAGCATAGGTGGGATCACATGGAGCAATTCATTCTTTACCCCAATTTCTTTTTGTAAATTTTTTTTATTTTTTAAATTTCTTTTCAGTGTTCCAGAATTCATTGTTTATCCACCACACCCAATGCTCCATGCAATACGTGCCCTCCATAATACCCACCACCAGGCTCACCCAAACTTCCACCGCCCCCCAAAACCCTCTGTTTGTTTCTCAGAGTCCACAGTCTCTCATGGTTTGTCTCCCCCTCCAATTTCCCCCAATTCCCTTCTCCTCTCCATCTCCCCATATCCTCTGTGTTATCCCTTATCTTTATCCACAAATAAGTGAAACCATATGATATTTGACTCTCTCTGCTTGACTTATTTCACTCAGCATAATCTCTTCCAGTCCCGTCCATGCTGATACAAATGTTGGTTATTCATCCTTTTTGATGGGGGCATAATACTCCATAGTATATATGGACCACATCTTCCTTATCCATTTGTCTGTTGAAGGGCATCTTGGTTCTTTCCTCAGTTTGGCGACTGTGGCCATTGTTGCTATGAACATTGGGGTAGAGATGGCCCTTCTTTTCACTACATCTGTATCTTTGGTGTAAATACCCAGTAGAGCAATTTCAGGGTCATAAGATAGCTCTCTTTTTAATTTCTTAAGGGATCTCCGTGCTGTTTTCCAAATTTTAAGAACAATTACTGAGATATTTTGAACATGGTGGTAAGGTGTTCATCTTTGTCTTTCATCAATAATAGAGAAGTGTCAATGAATGTTCATTCAAGAAATAATGAAATTATCAGTGTCAAAGTATTACTATGTAGAAATAGTAACATTTTCATTTGATATGTGAAGAGTAGGAAAATTGCTTAACCTCCAAATGAGACTTGAAAGGAAGCTGGGGGAAATCAAAGTGTCTATATTTTGGTAGTCATTAATCATTTAGGTTGTGTCCTTAGAATTTGTTCATGAAAATCAAAAAGAAAAGAAATAAGAAAAAAAAAAACACAGAAAAAAGAAATCATTGTGAAAACTGAACAGAAGGGTAGATCTAATGCTGCTTCCAGTATGAGTAGTTGTCTCATTTTTAGTCATTTTTATAGGTAGGTCATGATATTTCACTATGGTCTTCATTGCATTTCCCCATTGATCAATTACATTGAAAATAATTTTGTGCCCTATTTGACGTCTATATATATTGTTTCCCAAAGTACCTATTCAAGTATTTCCCTTTTTAAAATTCAGTTATATACATATTATTCAGTTTTGAGAATTCTTCATATAGTTTGGGTACAAATTTTTCATCAGGTATATGATTGTCAAATATTTTCTCAAGGATCTTGATCTTCTTTCATTCCCATGAAACACCAGTGTCTTATGCTGATTGGACCTAATGAGTAAGAAGTAATAATTACTGTAGACTTTCTGGTAGACTTTTTCATACTAGAGGTTTGAAAATAAATCCATCAAAATTCAGGGCCTATTTATCTCAGTGACATTTCTAGAGGTCCAGTGGATGCATCATGTGGAGATATATCTTCTTTTTTTAAAGATTTTATTTATTTATATGACAGACAGAGATCACAAGTAGGAAGAGAGACAGGCAGAGAGAAAGGGGGTGGTGAAGCAGGCTCCCCACTGAGCAGAAAGCCTGATGCTGGGCTCGATCCTAGGACTCTGGGATCATGACCTGAGCTGAAGGCAGAGGCTTTACCCAGCTGAGCCACCGAGGTGCCCCTGGAGATACATCTTCTAAGTAAAAGATAAATTGTTGCATCTAGCCCTTCTGTGGCCAAAGAGGTGCAAGACATAGTGGAACTGTGGATTTTGGAGGCAACATTATCTTTATTTGAGTGTATTACTAGAACCCATTTACTAGATGTACAGAAAAGCTGCTACTATTTTTCTTTTTATTAAAACCAATTACCCAACATATGGTACATCATTAGTTTTTGATGTAGTTTCCATTGATTCAGTTGCGTATAACACCCAGTGCTCATCAGTTCAGGTGCCCTCCTTAATGCCCATCACCCAGTTACCATCTCCTTCCTCCCCTCCACAACCCTAAATTTGTTTCCCTGAGTCTGCAGTCTCTCATAGATTGTATCTCTCTCTCTCTCTCTGATTTCCTCCCACTCAGTTTCCCTCCCCTTCCCCATGGTCCTCTGCACTATTCCTTATATTCTACATATTAGTGAAACCATAAGATAATTTTGCTGCTACTTTTGAGTGTGATTCAGAAAAGAAGGACTTGCAAAAGGTATGGGCTGCTATGCAAGCTGCGCTGGCACTTGGGTTACCTGATCCACCAAAAAAACAGTGGTGATCCAATTGGCAATAGCACAAGGGGATGCTGTATGGAGTCTTGGGCTGCTATCTGTGGGTAAATCACAGCACTCTAAATTTCATGTTAAGCTCTGCCATCACTGTGGACAACTACTTACCATTTGATAAAGAGCTATTGGTCTGCTACTAAACTTTGGTGGAGATTGAATGCTTAACCACGGGCCAGCAATTTCCCATGGAACCAGAGCTGCCTTTCATGAACTGTGTATTGTATGACACACCAAGACATAAATTTCAGAGTACATGGCCACACAATCATCAAATGGATGTGATATACACATGATGTAGCCTGAGCAAGCCCTGAAGGTTTCAGTAAGTTCCATGAAGAAGTGGTTCAAATGCCCATGTTCCCCATGCCTGTTAGACTGGCTTTGCTATTCAAGGCATAGTTATAGGCTCATGGAGGGTTCACTATAATCAGTAGACAGAGGGAGAGATGACCTGGGCCTGGCTTACTGATAATTCTGCAAGATATGTAGACACCTTTCAAAAGTGGACAGCAGCACTACTGCCATGCTCTGGGACATCCCTGAAGGACTATAGTGAGAGAAATTCCTCCCAGTGGGCAGAATGTTGAGTAGTGTACCTGCTGGTTCACCACAGTGGGTGGATTTGTGATGGTTCATTGTATATGCCAATTTGACTAGTGCACAAGATGTCTAGATAACTGGTTAAATATTAGTTCTTGTTTTATTTGTGAGGGTGTGTCCTGAAGAAATTGGTATTATGTCAGTTGACTTGAGTAAGTAGAGTGTTCTACCTAATGCTGGTGAGCATCATCCTAATCCACTGAGAGCTTGAATGGAACAAAAAGCCAGAGGAAGTTGAATTCACTCTGCCTGACTCTGTGACTTGATAGCCTCTTGCCCTTGGTACTCTTGATCCTCAGTCCTTCCTTCAGACTTGATGGATGGAATTTATACCTTTCATTCGCTCCCCTATTCTCACATTTTAGAACTACAACATCATCTTTCAGGTCTTAAACCTTGCAGACAGTAGATCATGGGACTTTTCAGGCTCCATGTTCACATGAGCCAACATCTTATATAAAATGTCATATATATATATATATATTACACACACATACACACATATATAGAAATATATTCATATTTATATATAGTATATATACATATATATATATATTTCACTTATAGACTGGTATATCTTATTGGTTCTGTATTCTGGACAGCCCTGAGCTATACAAACTTTACCTATACATTAGTGACTTATTCTTAATCTGAGAAAGTGACTGTAGTATGATGCAATTTTTAGCTATTGAACTCAAATAACTCTTAGAATGTAACTTTTATGAAGAGGTATCATTACATGTTACAACATGTGCATTATCTTCTATATAAAATTAATTTGAGAAAGATGACTCAAAAGTTGACCCAGCATGACATTACATTTTCTAATGAATGGATAGCCTTGTCATTAACCTTTGAGACGGTGGGTTCTGAATTGGCTATCATCACTGTTAACCATGTTTTCAAGAAAAAATTACAGAATCATCCACAATACTTCATTTTTTTGAAGTATATGTTCCCTTGAAACCTGCATTCAGCTGCCCAAACAAAGATAAAAGTATGAAAGTCCTAGAGGACAGGAGAAGCCGTTGCCCTCACCCCCTCTCCTCTCTGTAACCCCTGCCCTTCCCTTCTAAGGATCTGTGAAACTTCTCCTTGATGGCCCTTGCTCTCTTCCTTGCACAAGTCCCACTACTAACTGCTGCCCCTCCCTGGGAAGCTGTTGTTTCTTTTTCAGTGGGGAGAAGCAAATATTCTGTCCCAGAGAGGGGAAAAGCTGGGATTAGAGAAGGAGCAGAAGCAATGAAGGCAATGGTAGTATGTTCATAAGGTGATGTTGTTTGGGCTCAGGCCCTAAGTATTGTCCTATCAGAGGAAAACAAGACAAGGGGAGCTAAAGAATGAACCACTAGAGCCAGAGGTAGGACCAGAGATAGAACTCCAGGGTTTCAGGGTAAATAGAGGGAGATCCAGGGATTAGACATGCTTCCTGGGGATGAGGGAATATAGCCACGTGTCCCCCACCCTTCTTCCAGCTCAGCTCCAGCTCTGGCCTTTTCTTTTCATCCCTCTTCCTCATGACAAAGGCTGTGGCCCTAGCCATGTCCTCATGTTCCTGTGTCCGCTGCATGTTCTCTCCCCTTCCCTCCTTCTTTTTTTTTTTTTTTTATGGATCCCATTACAATAAATTTTAAATAAAAACCAGTCTCTGAAAAAAAAAAATGACAGTGGAAATCTTCACAATACTTGCAGAGTACTATTTAAGTAAGGAATAGAGAATATGCAGAAACTGCATTTTCACAGATCTATTATTATTTAAAAGAGTAGTTATCTAGTATGGTCCCAACCAAACAACATAAACTACTGAAGAAGGAACTCAAGAGATGGAACCCATCAATCTTTGTTTCCACAAATGCTCCATGCAATTCTGAGGTCAACTAAAGTTTAAGAACCATTATTTTAAAAGAAAAACAAAGCAAAAGAAGGCCTAGACTACAGAGGTGTTCAT
>ML099834.1:25662-46432 GCA_003697995.1 Taxidea taxus jeffersonii | reverse complement strand
GAAGAATTACATTCATTTTATAGTTGCTGCTTGTTGGGTACAAAAAAAGAGAAAAAGACAGTTCCATGATCCAGGAACCCGTGTGTTGGTTACGTCTCACGAGAACTAAACGCACTGAACGCCGAAACGCTAAACACACTTTGTTCATGTTTTCTCCACCTTTGGACTGATACCAGTCATAAAACTCCATCTTGTATAGACAATCTGTTAGACTAAGTTACTAAGAAACCCGAACAGGTGTAAAGGTCATTCTTCGTGTGAGTGGGCTTTCCTTTTGCTTCGGTGACAGCCAAACCCAGACTCACTTTAAGATGGTGCTTTATAGTCGATATTTTAAGCTGTAAACCACAGGCTATGCTGGTAGAACCGCACCCAGCAGAGTCAATTTTCCTGTTGCGGAGCTCTTGGTGTGATTCAGTGCGTAATTCACGTTCGTTCCTGGTGTCCTCACTCTGTTCAGACCTGGAGCTTATAAGCAGGTCGCTCTACTGCATTTTAACATGTCATCTCTCCCCAGGTGTATTTTAGAAAATATATGGGCAATGAAAAGGAAGCCGGATGTGTCCTGAGTATGAGGGACAGAGGATGTTGTTAACAAAGGGGAAAGAATTTTATTTCAGCAGAGCCTGAGGAAAATTCATCAAACATGGGAAGGGCATATAGGTCTGAGGGTGAAAGCAAATGCTTTTTTTTTTTTTTAAAGATTTTATTTATTTATTTGACAGACAGAGATCACAACCAGGCAGAGAGAAGGGGGAAGCAGGTTCCCCGCCGAGCAGAGAGCCCGATGCGGGGCTCGATCCCAGGACCCTGGGACCATGGCCTGAGCCAATGGCAGAGGCTTAACCCACTGGTCCACCCAGGTGCCCAAAAGCAAATGCATTTGAAGAGAAGAGACTACACTTGTCTACCATGTTCCGAGCACATGTTAGGTAACAGGCATTTCGTTAAGCACTTTAGACGCACCAAGTCCTTGATGAGCTTTCATGAACTATCCAGAACACAGGTTAAGAAAGGTGAATGACTTGCTCAAGTGTTCCTAGCAAGGAATTAGCTGATGTACCATTGTGGCCTAGTGTGGCTTAACTCCTGCTCCGTCTACGTCCCAAGGCCATCTCTCCATGGAGTCCCTGCGGTGGTCAGCCACATGTCTGCTCCCGTGGGTTTTAAACAGTGCAGGGGCAGAAGACTCGAAATGTCTTTTTGCATCTGGCCTGGCTTTTCAATAATAAGATAATGAATGGCTGGCAATAATGCTGAAAATGTAGATGCTTAGCCAAACTGAAGAGCCTCTGTGCTCATCTGCATAGAAAAGAAACAATGTGTGATAGACAAACTTACCTTGCTTTTCTCTAAAGGGGAGCAATGGTGAGTCATTACTTTTAATAAAGTCAAAGCAGATTTTTTTTTTTTTTGCAGAAACATCTATTGTTTTTCACAACCCACTCCTACCTTTAAATGAATCTGCTAATCTGTCTACATTTTAAGTGAAACTTTTCAAATTCCTTTACTTATTGACCTAAAAGCAGGAATGTTTTTCTTCTTTAGTCTTGCCTAAGGAAAAAGAACTCCTTCAGAACCTGACATATGAAGTTGCCTTGGCTGACTATGGAGATTTCTAGACCAATGCTCCTTTTCCCCCCAAAGATAACCCATTTATAGCAATAATTATTCTGACATGGACTATCACTCTCCTCTATTCATCTGTGCTCTATGATTGTATAACTTGCACACTTTCAGTCAAATAAGACTAAGGAAAAAGTGCCCATATTCTCCCTAATTAGAAATCAGACCCCAAAGAATTTATAATTTAGCTGGGGAGTCACAAAAAGCTATGACACTTTAGTTACTCAGGGGTGGGATTAGTTACCAAGGGCGGGCTGGAGTAGCGACAGTGGGAGTGGATTTTGGTTGGGGGTAGGCTGGACGGGGCATTTGTCAGTGCTCCCTGCAGTAGATGACGTGAATGAATGAACCAGCATTTGTACTAGATCTCGGGGGAGCAGTTGAATTTGGTTAGGCGAAAATGAGCAAGAAGAGATTGCCGTGCAGCGAGCGGAATACGTAAGAAACTAAAAAATACACATTGGATATGGATGAGATGATAAAGAATATTGGGAAAGACAAAGGTATATATATGTTTGCCGTACAATTATTGGACTATATTCTTTCCTTTCTTCTGTAGTTTTCTAGACTGTTTTTTCATAGACCTTTTTTCCTCTAAAAAAGGGGGTAGAGAATTCTGGTAAGATCTCTAGCTAGTTATTGCAAAATATGGGAGGAAGGTGTACGTCCTCTCTTTTCTCCTGCTTTCCATCTTGATCAGTGACAGGTACAAATCTTTCTCAGTGCTATTGTTGCTGAGACAATCAGTGGAGGAGTAAAGCCGCGTACATTACAAGGACAAAATGGCTAAAATAAAGATGATCTGTAGTAGGTTTCTCAATCTCAGTGCTATTGGCCTTTGGAGCTGGATAATTGTTTGTCTTGGGGGATGGGACTATCTTGGGCAATGTAGCACATTCCTGACTCTACCCACCTGGTGCCAGTGGCACCACCACTCACGGCCCCCATTGGGAAAACCAAAAACGTCTCCAGACGTTGCCCAATGTCCCCTGGGGGGGGGCAAGATCCTCTCCAGCTAAGACCTAGGCTTTGCAGTCAATAGATGACATAGCAACAGGCACCGTGTCTTTATGTCTGGAAACTTGCTGAGCCAGGGTGAAGATTTATGATCTGAGAAAAGGCAACCGCGGTAGGTGTGGAGCTTGAGAAAGGGTAGTGTCTCTGCCCTGAAAGGACCTCAGGGTCAAGAATAAGTCTTGTTCATCTTCAAGTCCTCTCCCTGGGGCCTAACACAGATCCCAGCACCTAGAAAATGGTTTCTGAATGTTGGTTGAGTAAATGGGATGTTTGCTTAATGTCTCAGAGAAGAAATCACCAGGACCAACAGCCATTTACTTGTAGTTCTATCTACTTATTAGTTTATTGTGTTGTATTTGAGGGTCTCTTGAATGTGGCAGAAGTAACCAAGGATACCAGTATGATCACTTGCAGCAAACATGGGGGGAAAAGAATTGAGCAACAAAGTCACCAGGCCTGTTTTTTGGGTTTATGGCCAGTTAATGTGGAGTTTGGAAGAGAGACTATATAGCAGAAGGGGGGCAAGAGCCCTATCATCTTCCAGTTTCCTTTATAGTGGAGATTTTTTACAGTTGCAAGTTACTAGTTGCCTTGAATTTTGCATTTTGTCTTAACCAGAGGTTTGTGTCTCTTCCTTCCATGGGAGCAGGTCAGAATTCCTGAGTTGTGGAATCTCTGAAAGACTTGTCTAGTGAAGAGGGAAGTAGATGTGGCGGAGAGTCCAGGGATGAGAAGTGAGCTCAGTGTGGCACAGATGTGTATGTCTATCCTTCTGCCAACCAAGTGATGGCAAAGTAAAGGCCAACTCACTCTTTTCTCCTCCTAGGACTCTTGATTGCCCCGTTCGTTCACATCTTTCATTTTTGAGTAACATGCTCATTTGTATTTAACATATTCCTTATTACTAATGACCAGTCTCAAAAATAAAAAGAGGGGAGGTTGGTTAGGATTCTAGAATTCTTCTCTTTGGAAGAACGTTCATATAAAAGACTTCAGAGTGGGCACGTCTAAGTCAGCCAGCTTGCACTGATCTCTGGAGGAGGCCGTGGCAGGCACCCTTTCATCTGTTCCTTGATACCGCATCAATAGTTGGCTTCTTCTGAATCCAGATTCATATCCTCAAGTGTCTCCTTAGCATCTGCCCTTGGATATCTTGTAGACATCTCAAATGAATGATTTCCTGCCTTGTCTCCCAACCGGCTCCTGTGTCCTTATCCATCTCATTCAAAGGCAGTTTGACCTTGCAGTGGCTTAGGTCAAAAATCCTTGGAGTCATCCTTGACTCTCCTCCTTGTCACACTCCAACATCACACTCCACAAATTCTGTTGGCTTTCCCTTCAAAGTATATCTAAAATATGAACATTTGTCACCAGATGCTTTGCTCCCATTCTGGGCTGAGCTACCAAAAACTCAACACAGTGGCCAGGCTGATATTTTTAAATGGTAAGGTAGATCCGCCACTCTTTTGCTCTAAACCCTTCAACGCTTCCGTATCTCAGAGCTAAAAAGAAATTCTTTACATGGTTCTACAACTCCCCACCCCTTTATCTCTCACACCTCATCTTCTCCTCTCTCCCATCAACCAGGCACTAGCTCACCACATACTTGCTGTTTCTTAAGTGCATGAGACCTGTCCCACCTGTTCCCTCAGCCCAGCTCCCTCTTCCCCCAGGGCTCCAGGTAGTACATTGGCCCCTTCAGACCTCTGCTTAAATGTCACTTCGAAAGGGGACCTATCCTGCCGATGCTACTTAAATTCTAGCCTGTTCTCCATCCCCTGCCCAATACCTGACTCTTACCCCTCAGTCATTTTCTTTGAAATAGCACTTAGCAACTTTGCATATACGACATCATTTGTTTACTCACTACATTTCTTTTTCGTCTCCTATGCTGAAATGGAATGCTTCCAAGGGCAGGGATCTTGGTGTATGTCAAGCGCCCAAAACAATGTGTCACACAGAGTGGGTGCTCATCGATGTGGTTGAATAAATCTCTCTCTCAAAGCCCGTCTTAGTTGTTTACTGAGTCCCTCTTCCTGCCCAGACTGGAAACTGTTTGGGGAGAGTGATCAGTAGAATGTACTGTATTGCAGTAGCTAATAGGGTTAATTCTTTTCCTTAAAGGGTGCTCCTCAAATTATGTAGGCTTTAGCCTCCACAAAACCTGATCTGTTCCTGTACCAATCTCATAGGGTTAGTATGTGAATTAAAGAGATAATACATACATATAACTTAGAAACTTGAGGTTAAAGACTGTGTTATATTTTGCATGCCTCCCCATTATGATTAGCTTGGTGGCTGGAAAAGAGGTGAGAGCAAAAGAAACATCTTTTTAAAAATATTTTATTTATTTTTTTGACAAACAGAAAGAGACAGGGAGAGAGGGAATACAATCAAGGAGAGTGGGAGAGGGAGAAGCAGGCTTCCCACTGAGCAGGGAGCCTGATGTAGGACTTGATTCCAGAACCCTGGGATCATGACCTGAGCCAAAGGCAGACGCTTAACGACTGAGCCACCAGAGAAAAGAAAGAAAAGAAACATCTTTGCTAATAAACGAAGCAATTGAACAGAGTGAATATATTTTAATAGAACTGTTCAACCATCTCCTTAGGTTTTTACTTCTCCCCCCTTTTTAAAAAAAATGTGAATTTTTTTGAGCAGTTTGAGATACACAGCCAAACTGAGAGGAAACGACAGATTTCCCGTGTACCACCTACCCCCACGTGGATAGCTCCTTCTATCATCAACACCGCTGACTAGAGGGATACATTTGCTGCCACTGATGAACCTACATGCATAGTACGATCGCTCAGAGTCCATAGTTTATATTAGGGTTCGCTCTTGCTGTTGCATACTCTGTGGGTTTGGTTTGCACAGGTATACATATCCACTGTTATGTTATCACGCAGAGTGGATTCCCTGCCCTAAAAATTCTCCGTGCACCGCCTACTCATCCCTCTGCCCAATAACTCCTGGTGGCCCATCACATTTTCACTTTCTCCATAGTTTTGCCTTTTCCAGAATGCCTTATAGTTAGAATCAAGTTATAGTTAGAATCAGTCCATAACCTTTTCAGAGTGACTCCTTTCACTTAGTAATAGGCGTTTAAATTTCATTCACCTTTTTTTTTTTTCATGGCTTGATAGCTCATTTCTGTTCGGTACTAAACAGTATTCCATTGTCTGGATGCACTACAGTTTGTTTCTCCATTCCCCCCCGCCTTTCCTTTTTAAAGTTAGGTTTCTGTACTGAGGAACTTATCAAAAGATTCATATGAAAAAGTTCATGTATGATTGCTTGTATTTTTTTAGAAGATATTATTTATTTATTTGGGGGGGTGGGGCAGAGGGAGAGGGAGAGATAATCCCAAGCAGACTCCCTGCTGAGCATAGAGCCTGATGTGGGGCTCGATCTCCCATCCTGAGATCATGACCCGAACTGAAACCAAGAGTGGCATGCTTAATTGACTGAGCCACCGGGGCACCCATGGCTTGTATTTTATTATGTGCCTGTCGTGACAGTATCAGAATGACATGATATTCTGTGACCGTTTTCGTCTGCGAATAAGTCTAACAGTCAAGGTCCTTTATTTTTTCAGTGGTCCTTAACATAACGTGGTGCTAAAACATATAGTGAGCAGAAACACATGACAATGGCAATAAAACTGAAATGAGACTTTTAAAAAAACAGCCCCTTTCTTATTTTGTCATGTACCTATGTTGACATTATTTGAATTTATGTAAGGTTCCTACCCTTAGTCTTATCTGTTCCATCGTAATGATTTCTTGTACCCTCCACCTTTATATTTAACACACTAGCTAGATGAATATATTTTCAGGATCCGCCCATGATGGCTGTTTCTGTAGAGAAAGGGAAACTCTCTGAAATAAATCTCACAGAAGAAAACAGTTGAGACAAGGGTTTAGAAATGACTGTGGAACTGTGTTTACTTTCTTGTTTTCCCTTTACCTCTCCACACACTGCGATCTGACTTCTGGCTTCAGCATCCCCTGATGCGGGTTTTTCAGCGGTTCTGCAGTTAGCTCCTAACTGACAAATTGCCTTCAGATGAACTCTAGCTCTGTGGCATTCTGTGATGTTGACTCTTTTCTTTTTTTAGGATTTTATTTATTTATTTAACAGATAGAAATCACAAGTAGGCAGAGAGGCAGGCAGAGAGAGAGCGCGGAGGAAGCAGGCTCCCTGGGTGAGCAGAGAGCCCGATGTGGGGCTCGATCCCAGGACCCTGAGATCATGACCTGAGCCAAAGGCAGAGGCTTTTAACCCACTGAGCCACCCAGGCGCCCTGCTGATTCTTTTCTTGAAACAGTCTCTGAACTTGGATTCTGTGGCCAGTTTTGTTCCCTTCTTCCCTCTCTGGTGGTTCTTAATATCCTGCACAGGTTCCTTTGAAAAGGACATTTTAACATCTTAGAAAGGTTGGATGGTGTAAAAGTTCTGCCAGAAATATCTCTGAAGGAAAGACCGTGATGCTACAAAACATTTCCCAAGGTAGAAAAGAAGAGCGTTTGAATACAGAGCAATGAGATAGAGAAAAATCGCTCTAGGATTTTGTATTTATTTTCTGAGATCGAGAATGAACCTGAACTCACTGAAGATTTTGACCTTGCAGCCCACAGTTTTCCTTTAGGGTTCTTCCTCATATCTTCCCCATTATGTGCACGCAGATTTGAAACAAAGAATATTTCTAAAAAATGTGGGGTTTTTCTTTGTTGTTGTTTTTACTTTATTTCAAAATGTGTGCACCTGCTGGTCTTCTATGCACGGCATCTAGGTCAGTATTTGCCAAATAGAGTCTGCGTGCAGTTTAGTAAATATCTGATTCTCCACTTCAGTGCTCAGGAGGGAGGAAGCAGAGAGGGGGTCAGAGAGAGGGGAGCCCAACAGGCGTAGCTTCATTGGGGAACGGGCTGAGGGAGAGCACGGGGGAAGGAGATGCAACACCTCTTTGCCTGTCTACACTGCGTGTCACGACACCAGAGGTAAAGGTGAGAAATCCAGTTCCTCACCAGGGTAATGCTCAATTTCCATGTATTTGGTAACTTTTGACATTGTGGAAGGCAAACATAGACCATAGAATTTTCCTACATTACACATGTTGTGTAGAAATGACCTCATTCCTTGTAATATTGTTCTAGATCACTTCACACTGACTGATTTAGCAGAGACAGAATGTAATTTCTTCTAAAATTCATGCACCATTGAAGAAAGAATCTTCCACCTCAACCAGTTATTCAGTGTACTGTGGCTTTTCTGATTCACATCTTGACAAGGGCAAAAAAAAAAAAAAAGTATGTCTCTGTCTTTTTCCACGTATGGGGTTAGATTCTGTAGCCTCACTCTGTGTAAAGGCTGTTCTATCATTCAGAAACAAATGGCTCTGTTAATGTCATTCCTGATTTCATATTTTGCTATCAAATGGCACCAGGTATTCTGCTCATTCCGTTCTTAAATATTAAATGTCACCATTTTCTTATCTCCACAAATCTTAGCCCTCTAAAAAGCAAAAACAGAAGACATGCATAAGTTTTCGATTGCCCTGTAAAGTAGGAGAATGTCTTCACATCATTTAAATGTTTATAGTAGAACTGAAAGTAAAACACAGGTTGAAAGTAAAATGCAGAGCAGAAAGTGAAATATTTATGAAGTTGTCTGAAATCTGGAGTAAGGCAGATGTACATACATAAGTAGGCAGAAGAGAAGAAAATGTAAAAATCCCTGACATAAGGTCTTGCTCATACTGTCTACTCTGATGGATCATAAATGTGTTAGGTCATGATCTTCTATCCAAGAGTTAGTAAAATAAATGTTCACAGTGAAAAACAGGTGATGTGGAAGGTTGGATATTTTATGTACTTAGGCAATTAGAACATTATTATCCAATGTTGAGTCCTGGTAACGTTAATAAAGGTCAAATATCCATTAAGTTTCAAAAAACCCAAATTAACCAAGAGTGTATTACATAGAGGGCGGTGTTCTCTGTGCTGGCTGTAGGGCTATGAGCAAAGCAATATAGAACCGTGCCGTTGAGAGAGACACGAAAACAGAGCTCACAGAGTATTTATTATTTGGCAGGCACTGATTTGACTTTTTTACATATATTCACTCTCAAAATCTTCAGTGAACCCTCTGAGATGCTATTATTATCCCACTTTGCAGGTGAGGAAATCAGGGCACAAGAATGTTAAGAACATTGCCCAAGGTCCACATTGGTAGTTAGTGGTAGAGGCAGGTTCCATACCCACACAGTCCATTCTAGAAATGAAGACTTAAGCATGATCAATGACTAATTAATTCATATCAACTCATGGGTGGTTTCCAGCTAATATTTATATCCTGAGTAGGATTGCTTTTCAAGGAAACTTAAATGCACAGGGCCCTTCTTGGCCAGCTTTTTTGTAACTGTCAAAATAACAAATTTATCCTCTCAGATATTTTTGATCTTAGAAACATCCAGTATTTTAGGTTAGGGAGACAAAATCAAGTCTCTAGAAAACATATTCAAAGGGAATAGTAATGTTTTGCATCGAGACTGTGACAAATATGTAATTTTGTCACTGCTGTCTGGATAGGTTCTTCTATTAAAGCAAAGCAAAATGTGTCCTGGCTTGATTGAACTTCAGAATGGTGTGTAGAAACCTGGTTTCTTACCACTTACCACTTACCACTTACCACTAGACTTACCACTAGGGAATGCTTCAAAAAAAAAAGAACCAAAAAACCAAGTCTTGTTAATCATGTTCACACTGCTGTACTTTGAAGGAAATATGTCACTTGTGTTATACACCGAAAGTGCTTTCCAATGAGAATCAGTTTCACATGGAACCTTAAAGAGAGCAGCCTTTATCCAAGCCTGCATAACTCGGTTGTTGAGAGCATAGAACAGATGAGGTCACCCCAGGCCAGTCAGTCCTACTCTACGCTACACTGTGACCTGAGACCACATGACCTGAGACCACACCCCTGACCCAGGCCAACCAAGACAGACAATGTGGAGGATCAGTGGAAATCCATCACACAACTACAAAAAAGCTCAAACACAAGTCTTGGTGACTCATCAAGCTTTATATATGGAAGGCTGTACCAGCAAGCTTAGAAGTCTTTTATACTTACATGGCTTGTTTAAAAAAAAGCCTTTTTAATATATTTTTAAGGAGGCTCCTTGGCTTAGATATACCAAGGTCAGACAAATATATTTAATGGACTGTAAGTATAGGCATGATGAATTTCGACACAATGTCATGGGTGTGATTATTAAACATCAGATTACTATACCATTTCAGGCTATATGGTTATTAATATTAACAAACTATGGTTAGAATTTTTTAAAAAAATATTTTATTTATTTATTTGTCAGAGAGGAGAGACAGAGAGAGCACACAAGCAGGCGGAGAGGCAGGCAAGGCGGAGAGAGAAGTAGGCTCCCCGCTGAGCAAGGAGCCCATGCAGGACTCGATCCCATGACTCTGGGATCAGGACCCGAGCCGAAGGCAGTGACTTAACCCACTGAGCCACCCAGGCGTCCCTAGAATTTTTTTGAAATCAGCCTCTCACTCATTCTAATTCTAACTGGTCAGTCTTTCAGGTGGAGGCTAAAACGTGTGTGTGTGTGTATGTGTGTGTGTGTGTGTATTTCCCGAAGCTCTTAGCAATGTTATTTGTAAGTAAAGAATATGTGAATTGTATCCAGTAAAGAATTTCAGGTTGTACTGATGTAGTACTATTGCTGTACATTGAATTGTGTCTTCCAAAGCTTATGTTCATGTGCTAACCTCTGGTACTTGTAAATGTGATCTCATTGGGAAATAGGGCCTTTGTGATGTAACTGAGTTAAGATGAGGTCATGCTGGAGTAAGATGGGCCCTAAATCCAGTATGACTGGTGTCCTTGTAAGAGAGTGAAAGAGACACATATAGGAGAATGCCATGTGAGCACACACACACACACACACACACACAGGGATGATGGAGGCAGAGATAGGAGGGAAGCAGCCACAAGCTGAGGGACACCAAGGAGGGCCAGCAACCTCCAGAAGATAAGGGGAAGCAAAGAAGGATCTTCCCCTAGAACCTTCAGAGAAAGCGTGGCCCTGTAGACACCTTGATTTTGCACTTCCAGCCTCTGGAACTGAGAGAATGAATCTCTGTTGTCTTCAGCCCCCCAGTCTGTGGTACTTTGTTATGGCAGCCCTAGAGAGCTCACACAAGTATCGCATTCCAGTGAGGTGTTGCGCGTCAAAATAGGAAAATGAGAAGCTCTCTGGATGAATCCTGAAATGTTGGCTAATGTCAGTGTTTTATGCACTCGGAGCAGGGCTTCCAGGGATGGTGCAGGTCTATTAAAATTCCTGCTTTTGGATGAATCCCTAAATTCTACCTCTGAAACTAATAATATACTATATGTTCATTAAATCAGCTTTAAATAAAAAAAAAATCTTGCTTTTGTAGTCCTTCCCCTGTTTGGAACCATGGGTTTGCATGGTGGATGTGCCCGACACACTCTTACATATTTTGAGGGGGGCAGGTAGTTTCCCCTGACCACCGTTCTGGCCTGTCACTCTCCCATTGGACCAGTTTTATGTATGATGCCATTATTAGGTCAGTGGTAGGGGATGAGGGTGCTTGGGGGGAATTGTGGCAAAGATCTTGGCTACGTAGGTGAAGCTGGGAGTGATCAAAATGCATTATGCTCGTGATTGACAGAAAAGAGAAGGCTCCCCAGTTGATGATCTTCGTAGCCTGAAGAAATCCTTTCACTTTTGGCAGGGATGAAATGTTCTCTTCCACACAGACGGATGTTTTGTTTTGTTTTGTTTTTCTGGAACATAGAACCAATTGCCATGCTAGCCATGCATTTTAATGAAGTGGTGTTGCAGCTTGGGGTTTCTGGAAACAGACTTTTAGTGAAGGTTAGTGTGCAAGACGTTTATTCGGAATTAATACTGTGGGAAGGGAAGTGGGGAAAGCAGGAATGGGCAGAGGAGGAGGTCAAACTGTAATATAGGTCTAATTAACCCTCAGCCATCCCAGCAGGGAGCTCTGGAGTGAATCAGAGCTGTTTCATATTGGGCCCAAATGACTGCATTTTCATATCCTCACCTTTCTTAGCACATGTGGGCTTCCATGCGAACGGCCTGACCTCAGTCAAGGGCATTCTCTATAGGAGTTTATAGCTGTCATCTGTCTGCTGGTCACACCCCCCGTACCTGGGCAGCAAATCCTTACTTCAAAAGAGGTTGGGTGGTTCATCTCTATGTCTTCTCCAGATGGTAGCCCTTGAGCACCTAGGATCCTGAAGGGAAATTGAGGCATTGGTGATGGTGTGAGTTGTGGGGGAAGTTATAAGGTAGTATTCTGGGTGAAGAATATGGTCAGTTGGTAGGTAGATGGGTCATGCTATGTATAGGAGATGTAAAGACAGAGTTTTCCTTCTAGAACTTTTTTGATGTGCACCATCTGGTTATCTTGGAACGTAGACAGAGGACAGATGGAGGAAACATTGAACAGCCCCTCCCACGGTCAGCATATAAATTGGGAGATTAGATTAGTAATGAGGTGACTAAATGTGTAGAAACAGAAGATCTCTTTGCAAAACAAGGTACTAGAGATGTGCAGATAGGTAACACAATATAGAGGAAGAATTGTCCATGATAGGATGGCAGTGTGGTAGAAGGAGAGATGGATGTCATTCCTTTATCTATCTAAAAGATGAGTCTTGAAGGGTAAGTGATGATTGGCCAAGCAAAGAGGGAGGAGAAGAGAATTCAAAGCAGAGAGCCCTGTGTCACAGGACCCTCCCTCCTTTTCCTGGCCCTCTGTGATCCAGGTCTTCCATTTTCCTTCCATATGCTGAAGAGCGCAATAGAAACCTCCCTAGAGAGTGAGTGGGTAAAGCTGAGTACAGAGACAATGTCCTGATAGAATAAGTGACAGAAATTGGTGCCAGAACAGGAGGGCACCTCCTGTGGTGCAAGATGAGGCTGGGCATCAGGGAGGATCTACATGCTGCAGTTCCTTATTTGCTACTGGAATGGTGTAGACTTCCTCCCAAGGGCAAAGGGACACCTTTGAAGGGCTTAAGGAGAGTAACATGAGCACATTTGTGCTTTAGAATGGTTTCTGAAGTAGAGTGAAAAATGAGTCAAAAGGAAGTCTTAAAGTGATTCTGCAAGAGGACTCCAGTGAACAGAAATGAGAGCAAATCGACAATGGGAGATAGATTGGATTTTGAGGGCTAAGAATGGGGAGGGGTCAAGGATGAACTTGGTTTCTGATAGAGGAACCTGGATAGAATAAGCTCATCAGACATCTGCAAACTTTACACTTGGTTCCATTCCTCTTGGCCATGACAGCGATGATGCTGGTGATCATGACTAGAGAGAAAAAAAAGACTCCCAGAAATGAAGCAAATGTAGAGTATGGGGTATGAAGTTAGCAGATCCGGATCACACGGGCAAGTCAATGGCCATGGAGTCTCAGTTTCCTCTTTGATGAAATGGTGATAATACTACGTACATCACTATACTGTTGTGAGGGTTAATTGAAGGAATTATGAATGTATTAATGTTTACAAAAGTTTTTAGCCAGTGCCAGATATAGAGCTGGCACTTAGATCTCCATTCATCCATTTGTGTACCAATATAGACTTTTAAAATATATTGCTAATGTTAACATTATGTCACAAATGAACATTTATAGAACACCTACAATCTACAAGGCACCCTGGGAGATAAATAGCTTTAAGACACTGTTTCTGTTCTTAAGAATTTTGCAGTCTGTTTAGGAAGACATGATTTATATATATGTAAAGGGTAAACCCAGCAAAATATCTAAACTTTTTTGGGGAGTGTGTGTGTACATGCAATAATAGAGAAAATGAGGCAAGATAATAGTGACAGTTGCCAGATGAATTGATTAGATGTACTTACTTAGAGGAAGATGATGTTACTTTTTTTTTTCCAAGATTTTATTTATTGATCAGAGAGAGAGCAAGCACACAAGCAGGCAGAGGCGGAGAGAGAAGCAGGCTCCCTGCCGAGCAAGGAGCCAGATGTGGGACTCGATCCCAGGACCCTGGAGTCATGACCTGAGCCGAAGGCAGCGGCTTAGCTGACTGAGGCACCCAGGCATCCCAAGATGATGTTCCTTTAATCTGGGGCTTTGGGAAGGAGGTCAGATTTGAGCTAGATTTTAAAGATGGGTTGGATTTTGTTGTGTAGATCAGTGATTGGCAAGCTACTGCCTAGCCCTGTGCCCATTTCAGTGTGAAACACTATGAGCTAAGAATGGTGTGTAAATGGTTGGGAAAAAAAATTTTTTTAAAAAGAATAGCATCTTGTGATACATGAACATTATACGAAGTTGAAATTCTAATGTCCATAAGTAAAATTTTATTAGAACACAGGCACACCCTGTCCTTTATATATTCCATATTGTCTATGATGCTTTGGAGAGACAATGGAGTGGATTGAGTACTTGTGGCAGAGATGCGATGGTCCGCAAAGTCTCAAATATTTACTCTCTGGCCCTTTACGGAAAGTTTGCTGAAATCTGGTGTAGAAGATGGGGGAGACATTCTGGGGACATGGAAGGAGAAGAGAGAATGACTCCTTTGGAGGAAACAGAAAATGAGGGGTCACAAAGATGGGGGAATACACAGGAACCTTATGCAAGCCAAGGGAGGGAAGACTGGGTGCCTCAAGAAATAGAGGACGTTGGCAGTGCCCAGTGGTACTAGGAGAGTATAGGAATGTGCCTGAGAGAGGACATGGACTTGTGCATTGTTGCCATTGCCTGTGAGTTTTGAACCCCGTGGGAGGAGGGGGGCAGGAGAGCAGGAGGTGAAGGAGCAGAGCCGGAGCATAAGAAATTGGGAGGAATCAGGGAGGTTTGGTAGAGAAATACCTGTGTGGTTTAAGTCTAGTATAGAATAAAGAAGACATGTGTGCTTTTGAGTGCAGAGGGGAAAAAGCTATTAGAGAGGGAGGTTTTGAACATGCTCTTTAGAGAAGGGCTATTTGAAGCAGAGAGGTTGGGGAAACATCAAGCCAACTTTTTTTTTTTTTTTTTTTTTTCAGACAAGGTTAAGTCATCTTGCTACAGAAAAGTACCAGTGAATAAGGTCCTTTGGAGTTTTTTCAGCTACATGTTCTTGCACTCTGAGTCAGGTAAAGCCTGATGGACCTGGGAGTCAACAAGGTGGAGTTTGCATCTGTCCCAGCTTACCCCAAATTATTAGCTGTTGGCCTTGGGAAAGTTGTGTAACAGTTTTGCTCCATTTGCTTATCTGGAAACAGTGGATGATAATACATTCATCAGAGGATGATTGTGAGAAGTGAGATGATTTTGCTTGGAAAATGTCAAAAGCATGTGGTCTGGCAACGAGTGCGTTCTCCATAACAAAAAAATGTTAATACTATACAAGTTAAACAAAGAATAACTAATAATGAAAGTCACTATGTTAGGGGACATTTGTTTTGTATCCCAGAGATGGCACATAGCATACATGTGTCACCACTCTCCATTCCTGTGATCACAGCACTCTATCATGGACACCAACATAGCCTCAGAATTTTTTCAGTAAGGTGCTCTAGAAACTACAAACAATTAGTTAGAGTTGGCACATAACTTGAAACTCGTTTTGTATTCTGACCTAATGTATATTCAGCTATCTACAACACATGCATGGAATTCTTTCTGGAATTTTGCCATTGGGATCCACAGATCTAGAGTCATAGCTTGGAAGTTAAAATGTCAATCTTTTGCATACGCTCCTACTAGCCACTAGCCAGTAATGTCCTTTATCTTACGAAATAAAGACCCATGTTGTCATATTTGCCCTCTAGGTAAGTTTTCAAAAAATGTTATCTTTCAAAGGAATCAGTGGCTTGAAATTTCCGAATGAAATTGGAATGAAAAGTAGCCTAAAATTATGCTTTTCTATTTCCTCCAGACTTTGGGGAACATTTTTATGTCATTTGTGAAGACTGAATTCCAAACCTTAGTGAACATTCTGGTGCAAATTTTCCTCTCACTTGAATATGTGTGCCATTAATTGCAATCAAACAAATGCATGTGACTGAGGATAGAAATTTATATTCTCTAAAGTTCCCAATACAAGACTGACTCCCAAAGCAGGCTCCAGTTCTTTGCTTTTCCCATTTTTATGTCTGTGATGGAAGAATTTTGTTTGTACTGTGGATGAAGAAAATGTATGCCACACTGGAGTGAGATAAGATCACGTTTCTATGGTATCGATTTTTTCTGAGTATTTCAGTATTTTCAGATGTTATCTTCTGAGCTTTCACAGCATGCTAGGAAGAAGGAAAGACATGTTGTTCTTACCTAACAGTGAAATTGAGGTAAGCAATTACTCTGTTGCATAAGTGACTGAGCTGGGGATGTGATACTAAATCCAGTTCTTCTCTTCTCTGGTCCTCGGAGACCCCACAGTATTTCTGGTCAATGCATCACTCCCATTTTCTTTTTCTTAGTTTAATGACTTCACAGTAGATTCTTGCTTATCTGCTCTGGGGGAAAAAGGAAACACAGGACATAATCTCAAATGGTAGATGTTACAAAAATAATTTGGATTTGGCGACAGAATATGTTTTTGTACTTGCATTGGAACCTTGGGCGTGTTTAGTGTTCTGGAAATTTATGGCATTCCAATCCGAATGAATTAACTATCCAAAGAGAGACCCTGGGTGGGGGTACTCCCAAGTACATCTACTTTATCTTTCACCATCCCCAGCCTACCTGCTCTACCCTTTCCGCACTGCTGGGGTCGGACTGCCTCTTAGACTGATGCATTGAGCCAACTGAAGTCAATCTGCCCTGTCTTTTTATCTAAATCCCATTTTGAGACATTTGCCTCCTCCCTTCCTGGGCGCCGGAGAAACTGGTAACTTGAATTAGAAATTGTTAAATCATTTCTTAAAATTGTTGTTCTTTTTTAAATTCAAAGTCACTGATAATGTAGTAAGGAAATTTAAAATAAGCTTGTGATGGTGTAACCATCAGAAGAACAGTAAGAAAGAAATTGAAAGCAGTGTGGGACCAGATAATGACAAGGGAATGAGCGAAAGGGAAGTATCTTTTTACTCTAAATTTTGTGATTGATGAGAATTAATTCTTTTATGACATTTATTCTTGTGTTCATTCAAAAAACAAACATTGCTTAATATCTACTCCATGCCAGGAATGATTAGCGACTGAATTAATAATAGGAATTTGCACATAAATAATAGAAGTTGAAAATTAAAAGAGTTTCATGGTATTTTTTATAAAATATTTTTTTGCTTCACTATTTATTTATCCAATTGATTTATTTATTGGATAAATCTCTAGTTGATCTATTTATCTTTAATATTAATAAAAATAAATATTAATCTTTAATCAATTAATTTATTTGTCATTAAAATACTTATGTTCCCCTCTCCCCACCCCCCTAAATATTCAATCAGGAAACTCATGCCTTCCAGTTCTGGAAAGTTTTCTTATTTTATTGCCAATTTAATTTCATCTATTCTCTCTGTTCTTTCATTCCAGAACTTTGTCATTTGGGAAATGAATGAGTTGAACAAGTCCTCTGATTTGGATCTGATCTCCCAATTTTCCATCACTGCCTTTTTGCTTTTCTTTTGGAGATATTTTCTCAAGATGATCTTCCAATCTTCTGTTAAGTTTTTTATTTCTGCTATTTTAGTTTTTAATTTCCAGAGCCTCTTTTTTTATTCCCTGACTTCTTGTTGTTCATTTACCTCTATGAGGATGTCGATGGTACTTTTTGGTAAAGTCTCTTCTCATTGCATTGTCTCTTCCTCCCACGCTGTCTTTTACATTAGATGCCTTCTGAAATATCTGGTGATCCTTTGTTGTGAAGAATGGGGCTCTAAAAGCTATTTGGAGTCTCTTGGCATGGAGGTGGGTCTTGCCCATTATCTACTTCACTGGACGTTTTCTTGGAGAATCCACAGTGTTATCATCTTCTGTGCTGTTACCTAAGCCCGATTATATTCTTCCAGAGAAGTCACTTCACCTCTCTTTCTTGAGGAATATAATTCTGGCCTCAGGGCTTAAGGAACTGGTGGGAGAAGAAGGCTCAGGGTTTCAGCGTTCAGTTTGTACACTTGGACTTAATCCCATTATTTTCAGAATGGTCCCAGTGCCCTTGACTTAGCTTGATGTCAGAGGATCCACAGACCTTCTCTTTACCTTCTCCAGAGCATAAGCCTTTAGTTTTCTCTTGGAGTAGGGTAGGAATATGGGAATTGTAATTGCTTCTTAATCACACTTCCTACCAGTCCTCTTGACTTTTGGCACTACTTTCATCCCTAGTTCAAGATTACACAGTGTTGCCAATTCTAGTTTTGGGGGTTCTGTGGTATAATCTCATTAATCCTTGGCTTTCCCCACTGTTTGCTTTCTGAGATCTGCTTAGTCATTTACCACTAATCTTTCTGCTCTTCATTTTCTAAAATTTAGCAGCTGTCATCATTTCTCTGATTTTCTTTGTCCTTTTGAGTTTATGCTTTAACAAATCCCTTTACTGCTGTTTTGGTGGTGTTTACAAGACAGTGGAGGTGTATCTCTACCTCTAAATGAATTTTTTAAAAAAATTATCAAGAGCTTTTATTAGGCACCTGGATGGTTCAGTCAGTTAAGCACCTGCCTTTAGCTCAGGTCGTGATCCCAGAGTCCTGGGATTGAGTCCCTGCTCAGTGGGGGAGCCTGCTTCTTCCTCTGCCCTCCCCTGCTCGTGCTTTCTCTCTCTCTCAAATAAATAAATAAATAATAGTTTAAAAAAAGAGCTTTCATTATATACTCCTCTGCATTATGTTCTACATTCTATAATGAAACTTTTGCATAGAGATTCTTCAAGGAATACATGCTTATCCCAGTATTAGTGGAATACAGAAAGAAGATGGGGTGGTGAAGTTGCTAAATGAGGTTATCCATATTCAGAGCACCATTACATTAAAACTGGTCCCTGTAGGCTAAGTCTGGCGGGTGTTGTCTGGCCTACGCATACACAGTATCTGAAATTTTTAGTAAGAGCCTTATTTTATAGCTGTATTTTATTATTTATTTATTTATTTAATAAGCCTACATTTCCAGCTTCTTTTTCAAAATCAGGCAATCTGTCAATACTAGGTCTGCTTCCTGTATGCAGCTGTTGGCTGGAATAGTGAGGATAAGGCATGCCTTTTGTGTTTGGGCAAGTCCCTCTATTTCTAACTCCCACCTAGCCTGCTTCACCTTTGTGCAACTTGCTTGGCTCTTATGGGCAATCTTGACCTGGAAGATAGGCGTGCACTGGACATCATCTTCCTTAGAGGCAAGCAGCCAAAGAGATAGGACAACACAGAAAACCAGCTGCAAAGGCAGCCATAAAAGGAATCCCAGTCCTGTTAGCCTCCACTTAGTCTGTCTTAGGGGAACCATCCAATGGACCAATCACATCAAGAAGCTCTTTGGTGGATATGGGATCAGAGCAAGAGAGTGATTCATATGAACCAAAAGAATAACGCACTCTGAGAGAAATTCAGGTATGTTTATCTTCCTGGTGGACTCCATATTTATGTTGTCTTGCCAGGGACCAGCCAAAGTACAGCTCTCTGATTAAACCCTTTTCTGATAAATGTAGTATTTCTTTAGGTATATTAATATCTGAAGCTCATGGTCAGGTTTTGTTCTGGCAGGAAAGCAATTTTATGCTCTCAGATCATGACGCTAGTGATAAGAATGGGAACGACTGCAACAACAAATCTTTACTCGATATTTATTGGTGCCACAAACTGACATACACATTTTATCAAAAAATCCCCACAAATATGAAAAATAAGTGTTACCTCTTCCCATTTGAGACTTAAGAAGCTGAGAATTGAGTCATTTATCCAACATCACATGATACTGGATGAGAGTCAGAATTTGAACCCAGGTCTGTCTGATTCCAAAGCCTGCAGTTATTACCAAGATTCTGAATTGGTATGTCTTTACTTTTATCCCGAATTGTCAGACTCTTGGTTGCACTGAGAGAAGCCCACTTTGGCTTAAACAATAAAAAGAAACATACTGACAAATGTAACCAACCAAAAGGGCTAGGGTCTCATCAACTTTAGCAATGAGCAGGGTAGAGACCTCAATAATGTGAAGGGGATTAAGGAGGGCACTTGTTGTGATGAGCACTAGGTGTTGTATGTAAGTGATGAATCACTGAATTCTACTCCAGAAACCAATATTACCCTATATGTTAACAAAAGAGAATTTAAATAAAAACTTGAAAAAAACATGGGTCTCTCCATGGGGGGTGGGGGTGGGGGGGAAGGTCGACATGCAGATAGGCAATCTTTAATTTAGTGACTTGAGAAACAAGTGATTCCTCACTTGGTATTCCCAGGAAAGATATCCTGGGAAGACTTTCAGCAATTCTTTCCTTCATGTGCCCATCCCTGGACCAGTTGCTGTGTTCAGGGAGAGAGAAGACTCCTAGCTGAGTTCCGTAAGACCCCTTTGTAATGTTGGTAGTGTCTGTTGACAGAAGGAAGAGAAGGAAAGAGGGATGGATAGACAAAGTAATTATGCCTCCTTTTGTGTCGATTTTTAAGGATTCAGTTTTACTGAATTTGTTCCTTTTATCAGGAAAAAGTTTATTCCTGAAAAAAGTTTATTCCTGAAAAAAATTATTCCTTTTATCAGGAAAAAGTGAAAAACTGAGAGGCAAAAAATTTTTAAGTATTCATGGGATAATCTTGATGTTCTTGTTCAAAATAACTTTTTTTCAAGATTTATTTATTTTAGAGAGATTTTATTTTTAGGTAGTTTCTACACCCAATGTGGGGCTCAAACTCACAACCCCATGAGTGCATACTACACCAATTACCCCCCCCCCGCCCGAGTAAGTCAGGTTTTGCACAAAGAGAAGGATAAGTGGGTTTAGTGGATTGAGAAGTGAAGAGGGAATCACTACGGAATGATCACCTGGGGGAAATCTCATCTTTTTTGACATGTGGCGGAAAGATTTTCAGAGGGTATAGGATTGATAGTATTTTTGGAAAGATGAGAGAGAGGAATCCTGTAAGTTGGAACCAAATTGCAGGGAAGTT
>ML099834.1:0-25262 GCA_003697995.1 Taxidea taxus jeffersonii | reverse complement strand
GAGCTACTTGAAAGAGGCTTAAAAATAGAAGAAATGAAAGTGCTCTCAGCTGTTAAGTTTAAGTCCTTCCTTTCTCTTCGGTTACTCTGTGAGATCCTCATCTCACAGATCCACGAGGAAGATTAAAGAAAAATAAAGAAGCTACATTTTATTTGCATGTGAATGGGTTAAGTGACAATAATGCTAATACCAAATTTTAGAAAGATAATTCTGGCTGTGGTTTGAGGGATACGTTGGGGAGCAGTGAGCTGAATGGCAGGAGACTGTTCAGGAGTCTGTGATGATCCAGACAGAGAGTGGATGGTGGCCTAGACCAAGGGTTAAAAATAGCAGAAAGTGAGTAGATTTGGAAAACAACAGATGAATATTAAGACGTGGAGATGAGGGGCGCCTGGGTGGCTCAGTCAGTTAAGTGTCTGCCTTCGGCTCAGGTCACGATCCTAGGGGTCTTGGGAGTGAGCCCCATTTCGGGCTCCCTGCTCACCGGGGAGCCTGCTTCTCCCTCTCCCTCTGCTGCTCCTGCTTACGCTCTCCTGCTCTCTCTGCCAAATAAATAAATACAATCTTAAAAAAAGAGAGAGGGATGTGGAGGTCAGTTGGAGATGGGGTGCGAGAAGGGAAAGCAAAGGATTGCCACCATTCTCTATCTAGGCTTCTGGTTTAGAAGCTGGATGGATGAAGATCTCATTTATTGAAACAGAAGGAGGAACAGAGTTGGGTGGGGGGAGATTCTGAGCTCAGTGGGACATGTTGCCTTTGCAAGTTTGCAGTTCTGTTTACATATACATCTAAGAGCTGTTTCAAATTAGTCAACAAATGAATCCTGTGAATTCTTTCTTTGACTTTTTTTTTTTTCCAAGCTGTTTGTTTTCTCTTCTCTATTGTTTCCTCCTACCCCCATCATTTAGATTCCCATCACCTCACATCTGGAAAGCTGCATGCATAATGTTTCAGACCGTCCTTCTCCTCATACTCATTCCGTACAGGGCTGCCTTATTAAACTACTCAGGAGCTGATGTGCCTGGTCCTCTTTCATCTTGCCCGGTTTCAGGGCTTTCCTATGGCCAACAGAATTCGTTCAAAATTGCTTGCCAACTGGCTCCACCTCATCCCACTTTCCCCTTAGAATTTGCCTCGGTTTGGTGAAACGAGGACCTCAGATCCACTTCACTCCTTCCTGTCTCTGCTCATGTCGCTGTGATGCTACCCTAGCGTGGCCCGAGCTTGCTTCTGTCTGCCCCAGCCCTCCAGACGCAGCCCGGAGAGCTCACGTCTTCCCTGAGACGATCCGTTCACTCCACTCCTGCTCAGCCTGAGACCTGCTAGCATGGGCACGTGTTTCCGTATTGCACTGTTTTGCGATTTCATGTTCATTGAATCTCCCTGTAGAAGACTGAGGACAGAGATCGGGTTTCCTGCGACTGGCGTTTTCTCCAGAGCACCCCGCATAGTTCTTTGTGCAAAATAGGCACTCAATGAGTATTTGTCGACTTGAAATATTAAGGTACATTTTTTTCTTTCCCACTAGTCTTATCTCCGCCTGAGTAAATGAATTTGATATGTGAAAACGGTTGAGATTAAGGTAGAGTGGAAGAATAAACAGGAGACAGAGGAGATTTTAGGGAAACTTCATCACTCACTATTAAATCTATTTTTAAAGTTTTTTAAAATACTCAGATCCCTCCTCTCATCCTCATAGCCATTTAGGGAATATTTAAGTAGTAAAAGGCACACAGATGCTAACAAATAGAATAATTATTTTTAAAATATTTGACAGCAAAAATAAAATTTAAAAAATTTGACAGCAACAAAAACACTTGTCTTAATCAAAGAGTGCTTGTGATTTTTTTTTTTTTTCTCAAATGACTTCATAGCAAAGCTTACTGAATTTTAGTGTAGATCACATATTTGGATTCCAAATTGACTTTGGATGGAAAAAATTCTCATTTCTTAAAAAAAAATCAATGATAAATAAAATACTTAGATCAAATTTATTGGCATAAATAGCAACACAGTTTTACATCTAAGCATTCAATAAATAGCTGAGTTTGGAGTTAAAATTATCAAAATATACAATAATAAAAAGATAAAAAGGATAAAAAAACACTCATACTGTGCTTCAGTGGGAATATTTTCCATAAAACAAGCTCTGCTGTTTTTATTGCAGAATTAGAGAAGTCAACTTAAAGCATATTTAAGTCAACAGAAACTGTTCTAGGTAAATGAATTTAATCTTCATGGTCACTGACACACACTATAATCTTGTTTCTCTCGGGGTTTTATTCTTTAAGTAACTAAGTGACTCATAAGCTCAGAAAATATTTTCTGGTACAGGTAAGTCTGAGCTTAGCATGAAATATTCTGAATATTTCTTCTCCTCTTCAGATGAGTATTTCAAAAATAACAGCTCCTTCCTGGAAGGTGCAATTGGCTTTTGGTTAGGAATGTCTAAAAATGATTGTCCTTTTGTGGAATGTATTTTAGGACAAACTAGAATATACTTTTCCTTTCTCCATTTATCAAAATCCTGCCAGTACTTTAGGGTTTGGTTCAAATGTCACCTCTTTCACACAACTTTGCTTTATTTTTAGGCAGAATTAATTACCCATTGCACCTTTTCGGGAAAAAAGTGTAACATCTCATAATAATTTTATTTCAGTTTCCCTAGTCCCATAGTTAGTGTGTATATTTGGTTTCACCTCATAAAAACTATAAGTTATTCAGCTTTGCATCTCTTTTTGTACCTTAACATAGTGCTTTATAAGTTGTAAGTGATCAGTAAGCAAATGTATTTTATTTACATAATTTTACATAATTATGATTTTTAAAAGCCTATAAAGGGTTTATAGTGAAAAAGCAATAGCCCCTTCCCCACCTTCACCACTAAACTTGCTTACCAGAGGAAACCATATTTAATTTTTAACTATTTTTTATTCAAGTTCTTCTGAGGGTTACCTTCATTTCACTAAATAATATAGTTAGCTCCCTATTTCTTTTTTATTTCTTTTTAAGATTTTATTTATTTACTTGAGAGAGAGAGCATGAGTGAGGAGAGAGAGAGAGAGAGAGTGGCAGACTTCCTGCTGAGCAGGGAGCCCGATGTTGGGCTTGATTCCAGGACCCTGGGATCATGACCTGAGCCAAAGGCAGATGCTTAACTGACTGAGCCACCCAGGTGACCTCTTTTTTTATTTTAGACATTTTCTGCTGATTTTCTGTTATGGGAAGTGCCTGTTATGGAAGATGAGGATATTTTAAACTTACATCTTTATCTACCTTTATCTCCTGCTGAAGTTGCTTTTCTTTCTCAAAGATGGTCTCCAATCCATGGAACAGAAGGAGTATTTTCAGGACCTTCCAGGAGCCTCTGTCCTCTTGCTATAGTCTGGATGGTTGTTGCCCCCCCACAGCTGGCATTGGGACTTCCTTCTTTTTTCCCTACTTTGTTGAATTTACAGTTCTCTAAATCTCAAATCTGCTTACTTTTTGGGTTTTTAATCCACATTTTGTGGAAGTGCATCTTTAGGAGACTCCCTAATATAGGACATATGGGAGGGAAATTTTCTTAGTCTTCCCTGATTTTTATTTGATCTGTGGTTTGGTTGGGTAAAAGATTCTATGTTAAAAATCGTCTTTCCTCCCAGCACTGAAAGCAATGTCCAAAGTCTCCTGGTGTCCAGAGCTGCCAATGAGATATCCTATACAAGGATGATTCTCATTCCTTTGTAGATGAGAATCTGTAAAATTTTAGAATCTTCCCATTGTCCTCAGGGTTTGGAAATTTGCCAGTGATGTGTTTAGGTGAAGGCATTTTTTTGTTGTTGTTGTTGTTCTCCAGCTCTGAGATAGTCTCTGGATTATATGCTTGGTGATTTTATATCTTTATCTCTATGTCTATATCTATTTTTATTGAGATATAATTCACATACCGTACAATTCACCCTGTAGAAGTGTACAATTAAGTGGCTTTTAGTATATTCACAGAGTGGTGCAACTATCAATCACAACTATAGAAACTTAGAATATTTTTATTACCTCCCAAAGAAACTCTGTGCCCATTGGCAGTCACTCCTTATTTCCCCTCTCTCCCCAGCTCCTGGCACATACTACTCTGCTTTCTGCTTTTCTATGGATCTGCAGGTTCTGGAAATTTCATGTTAATGCAGTCATACACTATGTGGCCCTATGTGTCTAGTTTCTATCACCTAGAATAGTGTTTTTAAGATATATCTGCGTTGTAGCATGTATAAGTACTTCATCTCTATTATGGTGGAATAATAGTCCATTGTATCACATTTTATTTGTCCATTCATCAGGTGATGGACATCTGGGTTATTTCCACTATTTTTTTTAAAAATATGAACTTTCCAAATTCTAGTGGGAATGTATGTTTTCATCTCTCTTGGATATATATCTATGAGTGAAAATGTTGGATCATCTGATTGATGGTTTTATTTTATATTATATTTTAATTCCATAGACCTTGCTCATATTTTCTTCGTTTTCACTTTCCATAGTACCTTGTTGTTACTTTAAATATTTTTAAATATTTTAAATGATTTTAAAAATGCTTCAGCTTCTCTGAGAAATCAATTAGCTGTATCAGTTACCATTGCTATGTCTACAATCTCCCAGCAATCTGTTAGGTTTTTCTATTTGTTGATGCTTTCTCCCTTCCCTCCAGTTCTTTCTGTGGTTTTTGGTTTAAGTCTATACATCTGTTTAGCAAAATGATACTGCATTAATCCACTGTCTTAGATTCACATCACTAAATATTTGCTTAAATGGTGATCCAACTGACTCTGACAGTGGAATTAGTAGATTCTTTACATATTGTCTATTTGCTTAGCTTCATTTGAGAGCCACAGAGTACTTCATAAAAATCCGAACTGTGGAAAATGGACCTTGTAGAGAGAATACTATTATAGCAATATGTTTGACCCTAATATCTAAGAGATTATGACCATGATTTAGACTTTTTCTTACATCTAAAAGAGTGGAACAAAGACTCTGCCAGTACTTTTTTATTTGCATGGAGTTTGCTATTGATTTACCTTATGACCAAAGACAAGTTACTTCTCTTTCTTTTCCTCATCTACCAAGTAGAATTTATAATCTCTTCAGAGTGTTGGACCATGAACTCATTGACTACTGAGAAGTATTAAATAAACAAGTTTCCTGTGTTTAAACCAGTCATTTCAAATAGTATCAAGTCGGACCCCATTTTCATTTAGGGAAGAATGCCAGGCTACCCCCTGGTCAGGCTCAATCCTCTAGCCTTTCCTTGGAGAATGTGTAACTCTTAGGAAATGATTAGACAAGTCAAGTGGGAATTCATATTGGTCACCACGAAGAGAAGGAATTGCATTGCTTTCAAGTTGGCCCACTGATTCTTTTATAAGGAGGTTCATGGCCAGAGTTACCAGTCAGGAGCATTGAAACTCTATCCACTAACTCCCTGCACTTCCAGTTTTGAGAAAGTTGCTTGTGAGCAGGTAAGACCAAGTTATTTGGTGACTGGATGGTCAATACTGGTTTAATACTCTGGTGGGATATGCGTGCTAAGAATTCTGCTGTGAAAGGGTAAGCGAATCTGACAAATGCTAGGTGATTCTTCCTTTCCAACATTGAGCTCAGTTTCTGCAGGGAAAATACATGTTTTTATGTGTGGTCTTGAGAGCACTTTCATTATTCATCTTGTTTTCCTCATTGTCAAATAGGGATCTTCTAATGGTTTGATCAAATAACCACTGTGGTCTGATCACAAGGCATGTCAGAAAATGAATGCTCCATATGGCCTCATTTGTCAATACTACTATATTCATGGGAGGAACACACACACACACACACACACACACACACAGTTACTAGCATGAGCCTTTGTTCCTTTGCCAGCCTTAGCATCTATCATTGCATTCCAGATCCTATATGATTTAAATTGATAATGAGTTACAGGCTTAAAATTATATGCTATGGGATGACTCATTATGCACGGGCATATTTCTATCTTCCAAGTGGGCTTCTTTTAATTAAAAAACTGGGAAACTTTTAGAATGTTGATCTGTTAGTCTAAACTATGGGAGAATAATCTTTCCCTCCGTAAGCCCTGAGTTGTGTTGCACGTGTCAGTTGTGGTTTTCTCCAATGAATCTCATTTCCTTTCTTTCTAGTTTCTTGTTGGTTTTGGTTTGATGTTGCTGGGACTTAAAACTTAAACAATCCCAAGCTCCATTGACTTCCAGAAGGGCACCTCTGAGTGAGGATTTCCACAAATGCAATTCCATCCAGGAGTTTCTGAGGGGTATAAAACCTGGGTGTGAGAGCTCAAGCCTCAAGTGTGTCCTAGAGACTAAATTCCTTGGCAATCTTCCTTCTCTGATTTTTTTTCCTATTTCTCCCACCGTCCTCTTTCTGCTCTCCTCTTTCTTCTCCTTCAAACTGCTGCCATGGTGGCTTTTAATGTGTCTAAACCTCAAGAAATAAAGGCACTTTGTAGTTCCTAGGGCTAATGTCCTGTCTGTGAACTGAGACCAGGTCATCTCTGCTTTAAAACCCGCATGGTTTTCCATGGTAAAGGACTTCTGTGTTGAATAAAGGGTCCCACTGCATGATGTCTAAGAACCATTGCTCCTTAGGGGTCCTGGGGTTGTGAAAAGTGAAGTGATTGATCATATGAACTGTGGAGGAAAAAAGATAGCAAGAGTCTTAAATTATGGATTTGTTCATGAAAAGGCTCAGAGCTCTGAGCCACATTCAGTCCCTTAATTCCACACATACGCCTCTCATTGAAGCGAACAGCTACCGTGGTATCTCGATTGAAGTCTTTGGAGAACATACAGAATGTGTTGATAGTTTGTATTATATCACACTGTAACTTGGGCGCTTGGCAGGAAAGCATATCTCTCTCTTTAGAAAAAAAAATTAATATTTGCTTGATTCCCTGATAAAAGGAATACTACAAAAGAATATTGCAAAACCATGAAGGTTTGGCAGGGTTTCCCATGTGGGTGGAAGAATGTAGTTCTGAAGCCAAACTGGAATTGCCTATGAAAATATAACATTAAAAATATGTAAATAAATAAATAAATAAATAAATAAATAAATAAGAAAGAAAAAAAAGAACCTCAATCATGGAAAAAAATACATATGTAAATGTATGAAACCAAAAAGCTTATGGCCTTCACCAGCATGTATTATATAAACACAATGATATAAGTGCAATGTTATGAAGTGGCAAATCTCTGATATCAGAGATAATTGGAATCTCTTTACTATGCTAATTTTAACCCTTATCAGATTTCCACCGTGTTTGGATCTATGTCTGTTGGATGTTGATATGTTTATATCTTGCTTCTACCCCCAACCACCTCTACCTTTATTGTATAGCATAGCACTCTTGCATCTTAGAAGGGAAGGCTTCTTGAAACTGGGAGGCCTGTTAGGCTTGCCTTTATTCTTGCTGGGTTTATAAAACATTTAAGCATTGGAATGTCCTAAGTCTAGAGGCAAAATTTCTCCCTTTTCAGCATCACTCTTTGAACTCCCAATGTAACTGATTTCTGTCTGACCCCCCTTTACCCACCCATAACCTCTTACAAAAGCTTCAGCATACTAATGCTTTTTCTCTTATGCCATGATAAATATGTGGGACAAGGGAGGATGAACAGGGCTATAGAAGACTAGTTGATTGGACAAAAGATTTAGTGTCTTCAATTAATGGCTTATTTTGGGTTTTGTTTGTTTTTTAGTTGAGAGGGCATCTATTGCAGTGTTTTTCTTAAGCCTCATTCCAGAGATATCTATCAGCCTTTCCATCTATGACTATCTGTTCTTTCTACAAAGCACTATAAATATAAGGGATGTGGCTTCAGGAATTCCCCATGAAAGAAAGATGGCTAATGTAAATTGCTATTTTTACCCCATCTCATAGATCCCAGACAGTGTATATTAATGGTGCTTCTTTGTTAGATGGCATATAGTCAATTTCCCCTAAATTAGAGAAACTACTTCTTGCTAAATGATGGAATGGAAAGAAAATACTTCACAGAGCAGGTTGGGGATTGTTCCAAACAAAGGGTATACTATAAGTTAGCAGAAGGAGTGGGAGAAACAGATAATTAACTTTCCTGAGTAGTAGTTAATGAGTAATCAATGAAGTATTTATTGAGTTCTTCCTACATTCCCCAAAGTGAAATAGGCAATATGAGAACCAGTGACGTCTCTGACATGATGTTTTGCCTTAAAGGAATTGTGGTCTGATTAGGTAATACATATTTGACATATCACATAGAAGCACTACTTTCTATAGAAGTGCCTGCACAAATTCATAAAGCATTTAGAGAAGGGAGATATGAGTGATGCATAGAGAAGCTAGAACAAGATGAAGAAAACTTAAAGATGGTCATTGAAGACATTTAGGTGAGCGCTGAAACCCAAGAGATGAACGTGAGCACTCTCGTTTGAAATATGTTGAGGAGGCAAGCATTGATGTTTAGTGATATTCATGGAAAATTAGTTTGGAGACCCTGATCACTGAGGGCAGATGAGTTTAACCTTGATGAGAAGGAGAACGATAGTGGACTCCTAATGAAACTGGTGTTCCAGGAAGCTGAATCTGTCAGCAGGGGATAGAATGAAATGGAACAGGAGATATTGGAGGCTATTGGACTTGATAGAAATCTTTAAAAAAAATTATTGAGGTGAAATTCACACAGCATGAAATTAACTATTTTAAAGTGAACAAATCAGTGGCATTTGGTACATTCACTATGTTGTACAACTACCTCCTCTGTCTAGTTCCAAGGCATTTCCATCATTCCAAAGTCAAACTCCTTACCTATTACAACTAGTTTCTCCCTTTTTTCTAGAGTCTGATGGCTACCAGTGTGCATTCTGTGTCTATGGATTTATTGATTCTAGGTATTTCATGCAATGGAATCATATCATTTGTGACATTTTGTTGTTTGGTGTCTTTCCTCCACCTTGTTGCATGTATCAATCAGTACTTCATGCCTTTTTATAATAATATCCTGGAAGCCTATTTCTGACTAATGTTGGAGGAAGGTGGCTGAAATGATTAATCTAAAATATGTTTTGAAAACCCATAATTCCCTTTTGTCTACATAAAAAAAGAATCTAAGATGTTTTCTGGGAGAATGGAGAAATCATCTAACTGATAGAAATAAAATAGTTGAAGGGAGATTAATTTTAGGAAGTGAGACCTGGAGTTTAGAATAAGAGTGAAATTAGTAAGTTGTGCTATCCCACCAAGATCCGAAAATTCAGGAAAGAATTGAGAGTTGAGGTCTAGAGTGAAAAATTTGATCATCATTTTTTAAGTTTAAACCCAGCACCAAGTTTGAAAATAGCCTGGGAATAGGAATCGAGCGGTCCACAGACCATCAAGGATACAGTTTATTTTGGCCAAGTGTTTTGCCCTGCCTGTAATGAGACAGAACTGAGAGCTGGACAGAGAACCTATGGAGACAAGGAGACACGCTGAAGGAGTGCTACCCAGGCTTGAACCAGCTAGCAAGGCCTTGCCCCCGAGATAGCGAGGAGCTCATGGTATTTCCACCCTGTTCCATGCCAAGCCCGCAGAGACCAGAAAGTTTGGTAGAGTGCTGTAAAGACCATGAGAACTTAATTTACATAGACTAGGGTTCAGATTTGGGTTCTGAGTTATTACCTGAATGTACTTAGACGCAAACTTTAACTTCTCAGAGCTGGGAGATGATTAAATGAGATGACATTTGTGAAGGTGACGGGTACACAGTACTCAAGCATGAGAGTACATCCTTAAATATCTGTTTGGAGATGCAGGCAGAGAAGGATGTGGAAAATTCCAGACAGAGCTCATGTTTTGGGGAAGGTAGAATGGCTGAATTTTGGGAAAAGTGAACATAGAGGCAGGTACTTACTTACTTATCTATCTATTTATTTATTAATTTACATTCATTTATTTCTTTGTCTTCATTTTATTCCTGAAAGGCTTTATGAAAATAGTTTGCAAAGATGTGTGTCACGAAAAAGTAGTGTTATCAGGCTAAGTTTATGAAGGCATGCATCCTGCAAGATCAAAGGAAAAAATTTCAGTTTAAATAAAAATGAGGCAGAGGGAAAATAAGAAAATAGGAAAGGAGAAGCCTCAGGCAGGGTTAGGACATAAATCGAGTACTGCGAATTTTATATCCTTGCTGGGACTGGCGATAAATTTGGGTTGAAGTTTTAGCTATTGTTGTTTGGTGTGATGCAGAGGCGTCTAAGAGGAACTATCCTGCTGGCCAGAGGCTAGGAGAGGGATGCGGGCAAGGAGGCTGCCGCGGTAGTTAACAGCAGACATCGCACCATTCCCTTCTGATGGATATTCCACTTTATTGCTGCAAACACATCTTGCTGATACATCTGTTACTGGCTTGTGTAAAACTTTGCTTAATTTGTTTTTCGGGAGCGTGCTTATGGCGGTAAAGATTTTGTGAACCTTTCATGCTGTTCCTCTATTACTGGGCAGCTCACTAAGTGGTTTTCTGGACACCCACCTATTACAGTTGTCTGAAGGCGCCTCGGAGGAAGGGTAGGTGTGCTTGGTGCTGAAAGACAGTGGAGATTGGGCTGTTCTTTCCCAGGTTCCAGAGGGGAGTTGAAGGGGGTCCGGGGGGAGGATCAGAAAGGAGATCGGATATTTTAGCCCCTTCAGGATTGGATCTACAGGAGTATTTTGTCAGGAAGAAATTGCCAGGATATTCGACATCCCCATATTTAAATATGAACACACTTCATAAATACATCTCTAAGCCCACTATATATAATGTTTTTTCTGATCTTGTCAGTCACTCACATCACTTTTCCTTCTGGCCCTGGATGATAGCATTAACTCACAAAAAGTAAGCCCCAAAAGTAAGCCCCGTGTTGTGCGGCTTTAATCGTGTTGAAGTGTTTCACGGTGCCTGCTACCTGCTGAATTTGTCTCCCACCCACACTTCCGTATATGAAGTTTAAGCCCTATGGGGATGGTATTAGGAGGTGGAGCCTTTGGGAGGGGATTAGGTCAAGGAGAGAGCCCTTACGAATGGGATTAGTGCCATTATGAAAGAGACCCTGGAGAGCTCCTTTGCCCACTTCTGCCCTAAGAGGGTACAACAGATTTGTGCCCTGGAAGAAATTTCTCTCAACCCTGTGGGTCGGTGCCCTGATCTTGGACTTCCAGGCTCCAGAACTGTGAGAAGTCAGTTTCTGTTGTTATTAAGCCCCAGCCCAGGCCGTGGTTATTTTGTTATAACAGCCTCTATCTATACTCCACATTTATGATTCTCACAAAAACACTGAACAAGGGAGAGCTGCTATTATGATCATTCTCATTTCACGAATGAAGAAACATCTACAGAGGGTTTAATTAATCTAGTCCTAAATTCAGCTTTCTGGGGAGTGGCAAAAGATAACGGGAGAGCTCTGCGCTCTGCTTTTCCTGTGGGAAGTATAGAATCCTGTGGGATCCCGGAACAGAAAAAAAATATTAGTTTAAACACCGGCGAAATCTGAATAAAATCTATAGTTTAGTTTGTAGTAATGTAGCAATGTTGGCTATCAGTTTTAACAAGTCTACCACAGTCATGAGGCTAGAGACAAAGGGGGACAACCTGAACGATTACTAATTTAGAAATACCTGGGTAGTACAGGAGGCATAAGTGAGAATTTTGGAAAAAAAAATACTGAGAAAATGGTCAGAGAATTATGGGGGAAAAAAATAGAAATAATATCACCTAAGAGCATCCAGGTTAGAAAGAACTGAAGAAAAGGCAGTAGTGGCAGATGCAGTATCCCATTGTCCAAGCACCTAGCTAAACTCATCTTTGTTTCCGACGCCTGCTCTGCCTTTGGGGTTCCCTTGGAATTGAATGGCATTACCACCCCCAAATCACTAAGCCAGAAACCGGGGACTCTTCCCTCTTCCTGAACCCTACATTCAGTCATTCACTGCAGCCTATGGACTCCATTTACAGAGTCTATTCCATTTCTTCTCTGTGTTTATTTTTTTAAATCTTTTAATTTTTTAAATATTTTTTACTTATTTTGCTATTCATTTGAGAGAGAGACAGGGCACCCAAGCAGGGGGAGAGGCAGAGGGAGAGGGAGAAGCAGAATCCCCACTGAGCTGGGAGCACGCCATGGGGCTCAATCCTAGGACCTGAAGGTCATGATCTGAGCTGAAGGCAGATGCTTAACCATCTGAGCCACCCAGATGCCCCAGAGCCTGTTCCATTTCTTCATTGCCAAGTTAAGGCCCCCCGCATTTCCCTTATCTGAACTGTTTATGGCTCTAGTGTCTTACTTGATAACCCTGTTTTCCATCTTGTCCTCTTTCTTCCCATTCTCTAGGATTTCTTTTTCCCCTTCTCTTTTTTGATTTACCTTTTTCTTACTCTTAGAGCTTTTAAAGATAGAGAAAAATCCAAGAGAAGAGAGTAACAGTCATCCATATTCTAATCACCCAGAATTAATCACTGTTGACATATTATTTATTTGCTGCCAGTTTTTCTCTTGAAAGAAAAATCACTCTTTTGTCTTCTAAAAGTAAAATGACCTGCATTCCATATAAAGTATTGAAACAAGATAAAAGAATTACAAAGATGAAAGTTTAGAAATCAACTCTGGTCTCATTTTGCAGAAATTATTATCACTAAATTAGTAAGCAATATTCATGTTTTGTCTTGATACATGGAGTGATCATTCTAAATGAAAACTGAATCAGACTCATTCCCATTCTTAACATCCTTTTAATGTTCCAATATAATCATGGGGAAAACATCAGGCAAACCCAAGTTGAGAGACGATCTACAAAACATCTGACCACTCCTCCTCAAAACTGTCAAGGTCATTAAAAACAATAAAAGACTGAAATCTTGTTTCAGCCAAAAGGTGCCTAAGGAGATGAGATTACAAAAATAACAAGGTGCTGACCTGGATGGGAAACTGGAACAGAAGAAGGACATTAGAGTAAAAACAGGTGAAACCTGAATAAAATCGGGAGGTTAGCAGGTAGAAATGTACCAGTGTTGGTTTCTTAGTTTTGACCAAGTTAACATGATTATATAAGACATGAACATTAAGGTAGACTGGGTGGGGGTACGCAGGAACTCTCTGCACTATCTTTGTAACTTCTCTATAAATCTAAATTTACTCCAAAATTTAAAAAAATATATAAAAAAGCAAGTTACTTAGAAAAAGGAAAACAGTTGGTGGCATCTCTTAGCTTTCAAGAGAAACTTAACAGACAGGGCCTTTCATGAATTGGGAGCTGTCAACTTCTTTCTTTTTTTTTTAAAGATTTTATTTATTTATTTGACAGACAGAGATCACAAGTAGGCAGAGAGGCAGGCAGAGAGAGAGGAGGAAGCAGGCTCCCCACAGAGCAGAGAGCCTGATGTGGGCCTCAATCCCAGGACCCTGGGATCATGACCTGAGCCGAAGGCAGAGGCTTTAACCCACTGAGCCACCCAGGCGCCCTGTCAACTTCTTTCTAACTCTGTCTCCCATAAATCCTCCCACACCATTATACCTCCACCTTCACTGGAGTCATATGGAACCACATGATTATAACACTAGCTCCCTTGCAAACATGCTTCTCCTGTGTTTGTGTATGAGTGTCTGTGTGTCCGTGTGTGTGTGTGTGAGAGAGAGAGAGACCTCCTAACATTTGCCTCCTGTATTTTTTTCAAATCTGTCTACTTTCTTTTTATGCCACCACCCTTGGAAACCACCATCATATCACATCTTACTGGGATAATTAAAATAGGTTTTCAGGTAGTTTCCTTATACCTATCTTGTCCCCATCCAATGCATTTCCTATTTAGCAGCTGTAGTGCTAAATAGAAGATGGCTTCTTAATATATAAGTGACTTCTTAATAAATAATTATGTTCTTCTTAAAACTTTTCACTAGGTTCCCTGTGTTCTTAGAATAAAAATTCAAAAAGCTTTGCAGACTCATTGCTATGAGTTCAGGGGTGACATTTCTATAACAGTTTTGGTGGTGGGGTCCCATGGTCAGAGAAGGGGTTTACTTCTCCAAAGCTGTACTTTCCTTGGCACATACTTGTCCTGTCTCTTTATCTGGGGGAAATCCTACTAATTACCCGGAATTATTTCATAAAATCTTTCCCTGACCTCTCCACCCCTCCCCTGTCACCTCACACACATACTACTGGTTTCTGTCCAGTATGGGAGGAGAGGCTACTAACTTCTTTCATGGTTAAGAGCCTGAGTTTGAATTTGCCTCTATCTCTTACCAGCTATGTGATTATGGGCAAGCAACTTGGCCTCTCTGAGTCTGCTTCCTCAACAGTTGTTCTGAGAATTAAAAGTTACAATAAATAAAACACTTAGAACATCACCTGGTAACAGAATGGGATTCAGAAATAGCTGTCACTATGCTATAATCTGTTCTTTGTCTTCATAGCCCTGGACACAAATATAATTAATGCATTATATCGGCACCACTAGGTTTCTAGTGTCTAACACAAATATTTGTTGAGTAACTATTATTTCCTTTGTCTGGAATGCACCTTCAACTCTTTATTCCCACCCTTCTCTGTGTTGTCATGTATGCTCCTTGTTCCCACCTCAGCTTGCGTCTAATTCCACCAAAAGCCTTTCCTGCTTGTGGTGCTCTCCTCTGGAACGGAGGTTCCTCTTCTAGCACCATAGCTCCTATTGTATCTACTTTGTTAGAACTGCTGTCTTTCTCATTGGACTATAGCCCTATAAAAACTATAAGCTCAGGGGGAAAAAAAAAGGTCCTGAAGATGTTGAATGAATGAATGAATAAATGAATAGATACATGACTCCAGAATGACCATGCTTTGTGAGGATCGGATGATAGGTTCTCAGTAATTTTCCTACCTAAAAAATCAACCTGAAGTGTCTCAAGAACAGTGAAAAAAGTGAAGATATTCTGGTATAATATTGGCAGTTAGTAACGACTTAGAAGTCAGTGATATCAGGGCTTTCAGGCAAAGGAAATGGAAAGGAGTTTGATAATTTGTAGGTGAAGTGTGGACAGCTGATAGAGCTGGGGAAATTTAGGAGGCACATACGTTGTGTCTACATGCGTGAAACTGTAGGTAGAGGGTAAGCTTCTCAAAGACATTATCTTTTTTGAATATCTCAAGACACCCTCTGTGTTGTTTGTACACAATAAATGCTTCATGGATGAACATGAGCTTACATCATAGAAGAGTAGAGACAGAAAGAATCTCAGAGGCATCATCTTCATAATGAATGAAACAATTCTTAGAAGTTTCCCAAATGAGAGATAAAAATGTTCCTGTTTCGGGCGCCTGGGTGGCTCAGTTGGTTGGGCAACTGCCTTCGGCTTGGGTCTAGGATCCAGTCCCATGTCGGGCTCCCTGCTCAGTGGGGAGTCTGCTTCTCCCTCTGACCCTCTCCTTTCCGTACACTCTCTCTCACTCACTCTCTCTCTGAAATAAATAAATAAATAAAATCTGAAAAAAAAAAAGGTTCATGTTTCAGGGATATTGTTAAAAAACTAACCAGGACTTCTCTAGACCACAAGAAGCAATTGTTTCTTAAGCTCAGTCAGAACTTGAAGGACAGTATCTGGGTTTTCTTCATAAATGGAGGATGGTATTTTTATATTCCAAGGACCTTGTTCTTTGAATTTTTGAAATTCAAAGCTCTGAAATTGTCAGCTACTCTAAGATGACAACAGGAAATTCAGCTCACATGTTTTCTGATTGTGACTAATTCTCAACATCCCGTGAGGAAGTCTTTATTTTTATTATTTATTTATTTATGTGTGTATTTATTTTTAAGATTTTATTTATTTGACAGAGAGAAAGAGTGTGCACAAGCAGGGGGAGGAGCAGAGGAAGGGGGAGAAGCAGACTCCCTGCTGAACAGAGATCCTGATGTGGGGCTCGATCCCAGGACCCTGGGATCATGATCTGAGCTGAAGGCAGACACTTAACTGACTGAGCCACCCAGGTGTCCCTGAAGAAGTCTTTAAACACTGGATAGTTTTGGTCCATTGAGATTGTTCTGGTGTGATCTTTTCTGCCCATGGGGCAGTTTTGGGGTAACCTGTGATTTACTTCCATTTTTGTTTTCACTCTGACAGTAGAGAATAAGATTAAAGCCATGTGACCATGTAAGGCCAAAACGATTTAGAACCATTTTAATTTGGTGGCTACTTCTAGCACAGAACATATAAATTTAGAGAAGGAACAACATATGAACCAACCAACCACATTTTTGGCTCTGGTATACCAAAAGAAGATTAAAAGAATAGATTACTTACTTATTAGTCATATGAATTTGTGTGTTGTAACTAAGTCACTTGCGAGTAAACACTGGTTTTTGAGAAAACTAAACAATATTCAATATAAAAAAAATCTATCTCAGATGGGAACAAAATATTCAGCACTGAAACTTTAGTCTTTATTTGTCTCTATCCACTGTATGAAGGAGCAATCAGTTGATTGGAACTTTGATTAACTCCAAGTTTGTGGTATGAGCAATAGTGTTTGTATCACAAATGCCAGCTCAGTATGGTGTCGTCCATTCATCTGTGTGCTCAGCACACAATTGAAAGCGAACTGTATGTAGCCGAAGAAGAGTTAAGGTGTCGTGATTGTCATTTTGGTGCTAGCAGGCAACCTCAGCCACGTTATAGAGAAGTTTCTTCAAAAGTGAGATCAATCTAATCACAAAAGATTATATTACTCTGAGATTTAAAAACACTTTTCATGAAAAGAAGACTGAGTAACTGAAATCCGAGAGTGCCAGCTCTCCCAGCAGGACAAGCAGGAGGCCATATGGAGGCTTAATTTTCTTTTGAATACTTTAAATGAGAATTCGGATTTACCTGAGAGATTTAAACCTGATTGACAAAACCCTTAAGGCATTCTCAGCTGCAGAAACAAGAGGAGTTAATTGGGCAGGATAATGGAGTCAATTTTGTTAATTCTTCAAGTAGCACAGTTTCTTTTCTTTTTCCGTCAGTTTGGGAGGTAATTATAAAACCAAGAAAAATCAGATTTATAGGCTACAAGTCTCACCAAGTGATTTTTAAGTGGTGACTGGGCAGCAGAATGAACCCCATGGTTTAGAGTCATAGTAGCCTGTTGAAAATGTCTAAATTCTCTTACATATTTCTTGTAAAAAATGGTAACATGTTAAGTTCTGCACAATATTTAATAAGTATGTGCTATCCCTGAGCATGACATGAAATCATGTTGAAAAATTATTGTCACTGTGGAATTTTGGTCATATGATAAAACAGAAAGTTGATTTATATTTCATGTTTATAGCAGAGGGAGCTCTGTTTCATTCACTATAGGTATTAGTAGGAGGTTTCACATGAGGAATGTAGTGGGGGAAAATCTACAAATCCAGGAAAAAACCCAACAAGCCAACCATATATTTGGCCCTGATAATACCAAAGGAAGATTAAAGGAAGGACTATATTGCTTATTTGGTAGTAGCTATCAAAATTCAAAACCTGCATCCTTATTGACCCTATAGAAATACTTGCACAAAGACACAAAGGTGCCAGAACAAAGTTGTTTGTTTCTGTGTGGTTTGCAATGGCAAAGAATCACAAATGCCCCAATTGTCTCTCAGTAGGGAATTAATAAGATATATTATTTGTATCCATAAAATTAAATAGTTAGGTAGATCCATAGTATAGATATAAGAAACCCCAACCATATATTATTCATTAATTCACTTGCAAGATTGTCTTGGCTCTCAATTGTAAACTAGTTAAGAGGTTAGGGATAAAGGATATTAGGGATCAGGATGGTCAAGGTAACAGTTCTCACAGAGCAAGTGTGTGGAAAGAGAAAAGAGAAAATAAACACATTTAGATGATTTCAAATAGTATGGTATCAAGAGATAAAAGCAGGTGATAGGGTAATAGACAGTGACTGGACAGGCTATTAAAGAAGGCCCAGGAAGTGATGGGAAATGGACCTGGAGACCAATGTTCTAGGCAAACAGAAGAGCACATTCAAGGGCTCTCCGGTAGAATGAGTTTGGTATGTTCACAGAGAGGGCCTGTGAGGCTGGAACCATCTTGCAGTTGGAGAGGTGCTCAGGAGATAAATCATGGAGGGCTTTGTAGAGCACAGAGGGGACTAACAGATTCATTCTACGTGCAACAAGAAGGAAGCCATTGAGGGTTCCAAGTAGGGGTGACATGATCTGATAAATGATATGAAAAGTTCAGCAGGCGATGCACGCTGGAAGGGGAAGACTTGGGGGGTGGTGGGGTCACATCAGGGCAGACCTGCAAGAGTGTAAGTGTAAGACCTGCGAGAGTGTCATCGTTGACAACGACGTGGGCCATAATGCCATCCATGTGGAGACGACGAGAAGTGGATTCATTTGGATTTTCTTTGGGAGAATGACGGTTTAGCCTTCCTGCTTCATCACACACTGCCTCAAGCCTCTTGAGACAAGATCTGGGTTCTTACACAGCATCTCTCTAACATCTCATTTTTCTCCTCTGAATATGAGAATGAATCATGTCAGTGGTATCTCTTTCAGGGGCCCATTGTCAAGATTAAAGAAGATAAAACCCGTGAAAGCATTTGGCAAACTGTAAAAATGTTAAGTAAATATCAGGTATTATTGTTATGATTTCAGGGAGATTCTAGATAGAAAGCACGGCCACAGCTAAGGCTCTGGGCTGCTTCCCTCCCCAGCGTCACAGGGACAACACTGGTAACTTGAGAGAAGTCTGCTAAATCTGTTTTCCTATGTAAAGTGGGTAAAATATATCTCAGAATCTCAGTCAAGGCAAAGCAAGCAGATGAGGCTGAGGGAGGACAAACTAATTAGTGATTACAAAATAATTGGCTGCTATGTAAGTGATAGAAATAATAAAATATTTTCCAACGCATTTCTGGCGTGCTAGAATGATTTCATTAAATCAAGTTTTCTCCCAGGGATTAAACTCTTCCTACTTTTGCATTAGTCCCCTTGAGGACCACTTTCTCTCTCAGGTATTAGGGGAACGTTCAGGAAGTTCTGGAGGCCCAGGATTTTAGTAACTTCTAAGTGTCTTAATTGGTAAGTGGGAAATGGCTAGAACTTTCAAGGAATAGAGTATCATTCCCTTCATGCTTTAACAGCTACAACTTCAGGGAAGCAACAAGAGCTTCAGTCTTAGGCAAAATTGTTGTGACCAGAAACATATGGTGTGAAATACGGATATTAATGAAGACTTCCTGTCAACTCACTTAATCTATTTTTGACTGCCTTCAAGGAATAGACATTAAAAGACATTCGGTTCATGTTTTACAACCAACATAGCGGAGTATTTGAGAACACTTTCTTTTTTGTGTGTGTGGAGGACAGAGCAATTCGAGTGACTCAGGGGAGGCTAACTTTTACAAGGTCAGAGGTAGGGAAGGGGAAGGAAGACCTCTGTGATCAATAATGATTTATTAATCCTAAAGCCACACACTATAGTCATTTCTTCTGGAAAAGTCTAATTGACGTCAGTGACTTTGAACATTCATACTCATTGCTTTTGAGTTCAGTCTTATCTTCGCTTCATCATACCACCCACCACCTGCCTCTACCTTCAAACAATGGCCCTATCAAGCCAGTTCTGAGCATGCCCCAGGCTTACTTTCCTAGGGGAAAATTGAGAATTACCTCACTTCCTGAAAATGTGTCCAAAAGAAACAAAACACTTTTCTCTATGAAAAGCAAACAGCAATATTAACATTTGCTAGTGTGGTTGGTGATTTGTTCAATTCAAGGACCATAGACTGGTTGTAGTAGGACTAGATGTGTACCAGTGTAGCCTTTGGGAGGCTTTTTTTTTTTTTTTCCTGTGTATATATTTTTAGCTAGTGAGAAATAGTGACTTTATATGATAAAACAGATGCATGGTTTGCACAAAATTAACATGATTTGGCCTTTGCTAGGCAAAATGAAAGTCATGAGTGATGCACTATTTCAACTCAAAGATATTTTATGGAACATTAACATATCAAGTTAGAAGAATGTTCTTTGTAACCAAAAATATTGATTCATTAAAAAAAAATCTTGGTGAAATAGAATTGTTCGTAAGTTATTGCTGTTCCCATAAAAATATTTTCTGTTTAAATTCATAACAAACGTTCTGAGGAGGAGAAATGTCTTTCTATGTCCCATTTAACAATATAATAACTTTGTTTTCAAAGTCTCATTTTATTCCAGCTGGAAGATATATGATCTTGTTATACAAAACAACCACTTCATCTCCAAAGAACCTTATTATTGAAATATATGATTATAATGTTCTACAGAGGGTGTAAGGCATAGCCTTTGTCAGGTCGAGGCTCCATGCCATGAAACCTCATCTTCAGGAGGATTTTATAGAAATTACTTCAATAAAGTTATAAACACAGTTGGAATGTTAACATATCTGCAACATTTGATAGAAGTGTGATCATTTGTATTATTCTGTAAGGAGACGACTAAATAATAGTAACAAGTGATCTATCCTCATGGAGTCTGTTTAGTAAAGAAATAGGAAAACACAGAATGTGGGATAAAGTTGTGAGTGTGTGCTTTGCAAAGGGAAAGTGTCATTGAGGTGCAAATGCTGAAGTTTGAATGTGTGACCTCTAGAAGGTCATATGACAGGTGATTCCCTGGAGATGTTCCCTGAGATTCTGTTGATGGTATCACTCATGAACATTCCAGACCCAAGATCCTCCTGCCTCTAGGTCTTTGAATTGCCCTTCTCTCTGACCACAATTCTTTTTCTTCCCTTTCCTCGCCTTCCTCTGACAGATTCCTAGTATGAGTCTGGGTCTTGACTTAGGCATCTCTTCCTTTGAGGGCTGCCCTGAGTACCCCATGCCTCCATTCCTGGTGACTAGATTGGGCTCTCTACTTTGAATTTCCATTACACCCTGAGCTTCTTCATTTGCAATACCTCACACGAAGTTTATTACTCTTCATATTCTCCAAACGAGGGCAAGGATTTGGTTGTCATCTCAACATTCTACCCCCAGCTCCTAGCACAGAATCTGGTGTATGGTAGATGTTCACTATATGTTTTATTAATTGAATGAACATTTTGTATAGAATTGATTCATGATTATGGTCCCATTGTCACCAGTCCATTAGATATTACTGCAACACTTAACCTGCATAGTTGGAAGATGGATAGTTTAGAGAAAAAAACAAACAAAACCTAGTTTCCTGATGGCATCCCTTTACCTTTGCTGGGGGGATATATTTAATACAGATTTTAAGCTGTGAATGACAGAAAGAAAAGCCACTTGAAATTTTTTTTTTTTCCTCACTTAATTGGAAAATTCAATGAATGAACTTGGCTTTGGAAATGAATGCATCCAAGAGTTTCTATCAAGCACCTACTGTGTACATAAAGCCCTGGAAGATTGGTGAACAAAAGAGGAAAAAAACTCTCTACTCTTAGAGGGGATTCTAGTGGAGGGGAATGGCAGATAATAACAAAATATGCAAACTTATACATAAGTCTTAAGTAAATACAGAGTATGTTAGGTCAGAAGATTATGTTAAAACATCAGAGGAGTTATGAAGGAAAGGAAGAGAAATGGAAGTGAACAGGCAGGCGGGAGTGAGTGGTACTTTTACATAGGAGGGTCAGGATAGGCTCTCTTGAATTAAATGACCCTGGGGAAAGACAAAGAAAGTGAGTTGCCCCATGGAGACATCCTAGTGTGTTTCCCTAGTAGCCTTTATCACAGTTATTCTGGTGTGACAGAAAGCCATTGGATGGTTCTAAAGCAAAGGAATGCATGATTTGGATTATATTTTTATGTCATATTTCTTGAATCTGTTCAGTTATTTTTCCTTCATGCCTGGTTACAGCCTCTTCTTGCCCCTAGTTTGTCTAATTCCTCTCAGCGATCTTCCTTGAGCATTCCCTATCCTGTTACTCTGGTTACATGCTCTCAATGCATCTTGTACTTTTCTTTGATAATATTATATATGTGCTTGGATAATTATTTTTTAATATCTCTTTCTCTCAAGACTATAATCTACTTCAGGGTGGGAACTGTGTTCATCTGATTTGCTGTCCAGGACAGAACCCGGTTGTTGATTGTTGGACCTTAATTTGTATATACTGACTGAGATAATGAATGGAATAGAATAGTTTAAACAAAATATAATTAGATTTGACTTGTAGTTAATTAATTTCTTATGTATAGACCTTTTATAATTAGATCCATTAGATCTCATTCTTTCTGCTCCTTTCCTTTAGTGTCTTTATTTTCAGTTTTTCTGTACGTTTTCTTCTTTAGTCTAATAGCCTTTCTTTATCCATTGTCTTTCACAATAACATAATGTCCTATGTTAGGAGCTCTCAGGATCACCTCTCTCCACAAGAGGCGACAGTGTAATCATCTTCATTTCCTCCCTGCCTCGGAAGCAGGCTCATTCACTGGATATGAGCCACCTCCCTCTTCCTATTCCAGAAGAGACTGATGGCTTTCCAATGGCAAGAAAAGTGACTTCCTCTGGAATTCCTGACTTTTAACAAAAATCTCCCCATCCCTGCAGGTAGGGGAGAAACCTGATAGTAGGAACACGCTCTGGAGCTTGGTGGCTCTCATTGGGATGCCTCAGGCAGAGGCAGTGTCTGTGAGATTCTCGTTAATGAAAAACCAGGCCAGGAAAATGGAGTGTAGTGTAGCATGATAAGGCCAGGGTATTCCTTCCCAAGGAGAAAGTGGAAGTCATTTTAACAGGAGGAGTAATTAGCCCTCGCAGAAACTGGATTGGAATTGGGTTTAGCTTGAGTTTCCCTGGTGAACGGGTATTGAAGCACCCACCAGCCTCCTTCCCCTTTGTGGGACCTTGACCTGCAAGGTTGCTTCATAAGGAGTCACTAGGAAGTCCATTGGCATTCAGCTGAAGTAAAAGAACTGGCTAGCCAAATGGGACCAGGACTGTGAAGAGAGGTGACGTGTCGTTCAGCAGGAGCCACTAGATATGTCTTTTTTTTTTTTTTTTAAGATTTTATTCATTTATTTGACAGAAACACAGCGAGAGAGGGACACACAGCAGAGGGAGTGGGAGAGGGAGAAGCAGACTTCCCGCAGAGCAGGGAGCCTGATGCAGTGTTCGATTCCAGGACCCTGGGATCATGACCCCAGCTGAAGGCAGATGTTTAACCACTGAGGCACCCAGGCATCCCCTAGATATGTTTTACTAGAGGGGATTGTAGGGGACCACAGAGAGGTTGAAAAAGGAGGTAGTCTCCTATGGCTTAGTTAAGTTATTACATGAGGCTCAGTGATTACTACGGGACTTGGCTTCACAACTACTCCACCCAGCATGGGATGAGGTTCATATTCTCATCAAACTATGATGAGAATCATAGTTTCACGTGATTCTCCCTTTACCCCCAGAGCAAGGTTACACATGAAACTTGAGTGGCAGAAAAGGCCAGCTCTGGTTTTTAGTGAAGAGATTTTGACAAAGCAATGAACAGGGTGAATCAGCCCTTCTCAGCTTCTCTTTTCTTCTCCGGTGTAATTTTAAGCTTCTTGTTTGTTTCTGAGCTAATTTTGTCATTTCTAGCTATTTGTCCAAATATATCCAAACCCCTTGAAGATTTCAAATTAGCTTTGTTAACATTCAGTGTTTCATGTCAGGTTTTCTGATTGGATACGGGTATGTTGCAAACAAGAGCAACATGGCTGACTGTGTGACCACTGCCAGCTGCCTCTTCTCAGGAAGAAAGGCACGTGAGTCAGGTTCCCTGGAGATCAGGGGGTAATTCTTCTGTTTTGGGGGCCTCTTCATTGTTACACTTGAAGTTTTGAGTAGAAAGTTTGTCTATGAGAAGGTGGTAGTTACAGAAAGAAATTCTTAATATGATTAAATGTTTCAACTAGTGTGTTTATTGTAAGGATCTGAAAAACTGAAGAAAGGATAGTTAACAGAGTTCGTTGTTTAAGAGAAAAAATAGGATAGTACTATTACCAACAAAAGGTTCTTAATCCCCTCGATACTTATTCTTTTTTACTTAATTATTTACTTACTTACTTTCTTACTTTACTTACTATGCGGGGAGTAGGTGACTATCTTAAAATACAAATTGATCCATGAACAGATTGATTTGTGGACAACCCAGGGGTTAGGAGGACTAACCTCCTGTGCAGTCAGAAATCCACATATAATTTTTGACTCCCCCCAGACTTAACTACTCTTAGCCTACCATTGCCCGGAAGCCTTATGAGTAACATACACAGTCAATTAACACATGTTTTGTAAATGTATTGTATGCTGCATTGCTACAATAATGTACGCTAGAGAAAAGGATGTGCTCTTAAGATCATAAGGAAGAGAAAACACATTTACAGAACTGTATTGTATTTTTTGAAAGAAATCTGCATATAACTGGACCCATGCAGTTCAAACCTGTGTTGTTCAAGAGTTAACTGTATCTTCAATATAAGTGATTTTTATTTAGCCAAACATATTGCATACCTTTATTCTGTATTTGAAACTTGGTTTGTGGTAAAAAAGGGCATTTCCCCATACTGTTATTTGACATGGTGGTAGTTGGACAAAAAGTGAAATTTTGTATTATATTGTAATAGAGGACAAAGAAAGATGACTAACTCTTCTTATTTGGAGAACAGGAAGTAGTCTGGGATTGAGGTCCAAAAAAATCAAATTTTGTTTGATGTTACCAGTAGTGACCTGCCTTGATGTGGGTTCTTCAGATGCAACTGGAACTAAAAATTGTGACATCCAGAAGAGGTGGGAGAGTTTGAGGAACATTAGTCAGTGCCTGTTACCTGAATTTCAGCCTCTGAAGTCACTCTTCCCAGGGTGAATGAATGGTCTTACAGAATCCCTACAATTATGATTACCTGGAGTAGACTGAGAAAAAGGTTGTATGAGAAGACCAAGAAGTCATTGAAATGGCATTTTGAGGATTGTATCTAAGCCATGTAAAGTTCTTTGTTTGATTTCTGTAGCCACCTCAACATATGTGGATAGCTGTTCTCATCTTTCTACTCCTTGACTGAGTAAGAAAAATGCCATTTGTGCCTCACTGATGACTGCATCAAGATTATTTGATGTTTGCTAGAGATAGAAGTCCCGGGCTCTACCCTGATCAGTAGAGTCCAAGTTTTAGAAACTGTGTTTTTAACAAGCTCCCTATGTGATTTTTTTTTGGCATCCTAAAATTTGGGAACCACGAGTCTCGAGTATAGAAACCAACAGTATAGGAAC
>ML099833.1:35317-52002 GCA_003697995.1 Taxidea taxus jeffersonii | reverse complement strand
TATGGGTTAGAAGAGGAAAGCAGGTGTGGCCAAGATCAAGTGTGGGCCTTTCCAGTCAGAACTCCTCTGGGGTTCTTGCATGTCTGTTGGCTCATATTCACACACCTCTCATGACAAACATTCCCAAAGGATCAACTTACAAAAGGGAATTAAAAACATTGTTAACTTTTTCATAATTTTTAAGATTTCTCTCTGCATCTGTGAGACACAAAATCACAATCTCTTCCTTATACTAGAGAAATTTTGAGATAAGATACTTCAAAATAATTCATACTTTGGTGAGATTCTTCTTACTTTCCATATGGGGGTGGGGGAAGGGAGTCCTTAAGGCCTACCTTGGCTGTCCTGCCAGGAGCATCAGAAATGGATGATTATTGGAGCCAAGTTCCTGAGTAAGTAGAAAGGTGGGACTCTGGGGCACAGGACAGAAGAGCTCATCTTATGAAAGAGAATGAAAGAATTGAGAGCAAGTGCAGACACATTTGTAGATGTGGGATGGGATAAGACAGAGTTCTAGTGGATGGTTTTGTTTTCTTGGTATATTGTAAACAAAAGCTTCTAGCAAGAAGAGTTGAGAAATGGGTACTACTACCACTACTACTACTAACAGATCCATATATTGGGTATTGAAGGTGGGCCAGGTCTTTTTTATGCACTGCTGTATTGAGCCCCCATCTCTGCTTTCTGAAGTATGACTAACTCTTAAATATAAGTTTGCTAATAGAGGGCTTGTTCAGTATTTTAACTATTTTTCAGCATTGCTAGGAAAATGGAAGATGCTATCTTGCAATTTTCCACTGAATACTTGTGCAAGTTACATGAGAAGCTATACAAATAGATGTGCTACTCTATATTTGAAATAATCTATCCATAGGTAAAACTGACTACCCCAGTCATTTCCCAGCATTCCATAGAGATTCTGGCTTCTAGAATTACATTAATGCCTGAGAAGTGATTGTAAAAATACTCTTTAAATGATATAACTTAAAAAGATCTTAATAGTTTGGTCTTCTTGATCCTGATCATGAGACCAGCTGTGGAAGAACTTTTGAAAAGACTTCAGGAGTACTGAATTATTAGGATTTATCAGATGCTTGGGAGAAGGAGAAACGTAGAGCCCCACCTAATTAGAGTCATGTCTCTGGACTACCACCTTAGAAGACCTGGAATTCTGTTCAGCTGAACACATATTAATGAGTATCAGCAATGTATGAGCACTGTGCCAGGCTTTAGGGCTTTCCTATGAAGATGATTCAAACACACTCAGTGCCCATAAGGAGCTTGAAACCAGTCAGAAGAACAAGAAAAACATATACACAAATAATGTTGCATAGACTTTATGGTGAAGGCAGCCTAGGAATGGGCCTTAAAGGATGAATAGGATTTCACAAGGTAAAAATGAGAAGGAAAGCGCTTTAGACCAACAAGGCACAGATGTCAAAGACTCAGGGTCTTTGAAGGAAGACTTAGTAGTCTGGTTCAGGTTGAGGAGTAGTTTTCAGAATGTGGTTCCTGGACCATCAATCTCAGCATCATCTGGGAACTTGTTGGAAATGCAAATTCGCAATTATAGAGTCTTGCATCTCAATTATTGAGTCACCATATGACCTAACAATTCCATACCCAGATATATATTCCAGAATAATAAAAAAACACACAATTTGTGCATGAATATTTATAGCAGCATTATTCATTATAGACAGAAAGTAGAAAGAACCCAAATATCCATCAGTCAGATATGGATAAATAAAATGTGTTTCCATGCAGCAAAATGTGTTTCTGCCATAAAAAAGAATGAAATATTGAATTATATTACAACATGGACAAATCTTGAAAATATTGCATTGAATCAAAGAAGCCAGTCACAAAGAACCATATTTTATATGATTCCATTTCTATGAAATGTCCAGAAGAGGCAAATTCATAGAGACAGAAATTGGATTAATGGTTTCTAGAGATTAGAGTGAAGGGAGAATTAGAAGTGACTGTTAATAGGTTTCTTTTAGGAGGTGAAAACATTCTAGAAGTAGTAATAATGGTTGTGAAACCTTGTGTATATACTGAAAACCACTGAATTGTGAAAGGATTGCTGTTGTATGTGGATTATATCCCAAATGTTAAAAAAAAGAGAGACAAAGAAAAAATTCTCAGGTCTCACTCCTGTCCAAGTGAATCTGAAACCCTTGGTCTGGGATCCAGTAACTTGTGTTTTAACCAGCCTTCTGGGTGATTCTGGTGTACACCCATGTTTGAGAACCATCTTAGAGTAGTGGATCTTAGTCTGGGCAAGACATTATTATCACTTGGAGAACTTTAAAAGGTATCTATTTCCTGGACCCCACCCCTAGAAATTCTGGTTCTTGGGGTCAGGGAATCCATATTTTTTTAAGGCAACTTAAGTTGACTTCTCTGCATCACAGTTGAGACAGTGGCCTGGCACCTAAAGCAGGTGTAGGTAGAATGAGTGATGGTGCAGAAGGACACTGGAGAGGCTGGAGCCTCACTGTAGGGCCTTGGAAAACAACTTTGAGGAAAGGAGATTGTTAGATAGGCATGTGACAATTATTCTGGCAAGAGTGGGTGGAAGACTGGGTGTGGTAGGCACTGAAGGCCATGAGATCAATTGGGAAATTTGCATAGGCATAAGGAATCAAGGGCAAAAAGCAGAAATATTATGGTAGGAATGAAAAGGAAGGCATAAAGGACGCCTGGGTGGCTCAGTTGGTTAAGCGGCTGCGTTCAGCTCAGGTCATGATCCCAGCGTCCTGGGATTGAGTCCCACATTGGGCTCCTTGCTCGGCAGGGAGCCTGCTTCTCCCTCTGCCTCTGCCTGCCACTCTGTCTGCCTGTGCTCGCTCCCTCTCTCTCTCTCTCAAAATCTTTAAAAAAAAAAAAAAAAAGGAAGGCATAAGGAAGAGACACACAGGGATAGATCTGCCGACTGTGAAAACTAACAAGATAGAGGGTGGAGAAGGAGAGTAAGGAGTCAAAGTTGTTCTCAGAGTTTGAGATGTAAATGCTTGGACAAAGATAATGCCATTTAAACAAATAAACAAATCAAGCAATTTCACTGGTTTTTTTGGTATGGAGGAACAGAAAGGGAAGGACGAGGTGGAAGGCCAAAAAGCAAAATTGAGGATAAAGAAAAGGAGCCGAAATCATCTGTGATACACTGAGGTTAAAAAAAAAAAAATACAATAATTTCGGGACAAATTGGTTTTTGCCATACTTTTTGAAAATTAGCATTGCAAATATATTCAATCATTGGAACTTTTATTAGTTTTATATTACTGCCCTAACAAATTATCTTAAATCTAGCAATTTAGAAACAACACAACCATATTATCACACAGTTCTGTAGGTCGGATGTCTGACAAGGGTCTCACTGGGCTAAAATGAAGGTGTTGGCAGAACTGCATTCTTACCTGGAGTGTCTAGGAGAGAATCCATTTCCTTGCCTTTTCCTGCTGCTAGAGGCCACCTATGTTGTTTGGCTGGTGGGCCCTTTCTCCATTTTCAAAGCCAGCAGTGGTGAGTTGAGTTTTTCCATACTGCATCACTTTGATTCCTCTTTTGCCTCCCTCTTTCACTTTAAAGGGCCCTTGTGATTACATTGGACCTAACCAGATAATCCAGGATAATCTCCCTGCTTAAGGTCAGCTAGTGAGCAACCTAATTCTATACCTTATGCCTAATACCTAATTCTATACCTAATACAATACATTCTCATTTGCTGTGTAATGTAATATATTCATAGACTCTGGGAATGAGGATATGGACATCTTTGGAGGACATTACTACTATATTATATATTATTACTATACAGCCATTTCATACTTCTAGACTCCTCATGATACAAATTCAGTTTAGGACTTCCAAGTCTGTTCTAGTATTTTATAATATGCATAATATTTTCTTCCCTTTTGCAGAGTCCTTATTCTATTATACCAGAACTAACAACCACAAGCCAGATAAGCGTAGGGGATATCAATAGTTCATACTTCAACATACAGGAATAATATTAGTTTAAGAGTGTGAGTCCCAGCAAATTGCTAAGAGTCCTTTCTAGTGCCATAAAAGTCAAGAAGTTTCTTGATCACTCCCACCACCTCACTTCTCTTTTGTTCTATTTATGAGACTAGTATTTGTTTGCAAGGACAGCAGTAACAAAGTGACACAGGCGGAGTGTCTTAAACAACAGAACTTATTTTCTCACAGTTCTGGATCAAGATGTCTATGGAGTTGGTTTCTTAAGAAGTCATCAGGGAAGGCTCTGTACTGGGCTTTGCTCCTTGACTGGAAGATGTTAGTCTTTTCTCTGTGTCTTTACATCGTCTTCCCTCTATACATGTTTGTGTCCAAATTTACTCTGATAAGGACACCAGTCATGTTGGATTTGGGGAAACCCCAATGGCCTCATTTTAATTTAATTACCTCTTTAAAGAATCTCTCTCCAAATACAGTTATATTCTGAGATATGGGGGGTTAGGACTTCAACATAAGAATTTCTGAGGGAAACAGAATTCAACCCCTAATGTAATAGAATACTTCTGTTATCCCCTTATATGACAGACATATTAGCAAATGAATCTCATGTGCCTCCTCTGATTGTTGGTGGTTGCCTCAGGGCATCTTTTGGGAAGGATGCTGAGGGCATCCTGGGCTCAGTTGGAAAGAGAAGTAGGATCAACAAGGAAACTAGCAATGACTGCCACAGGTACTGGCAAGTAACATGTCAGGGATGTGCCAACTTTCTCATTGATTCAGTTACCACATAGGATAAGAGATTCTTCTGCTAAGAATAGAGTAGCCTACCATCTGGGAAGAATAATTAATGTTGGATGCTGATGGGCTGAGCCAGCAGTTACATTATAACTTAGAGTTGATTGTCCTGCCTTCTCTAGGAGTATTGAATATCATTATTCATACTCTATGGTCCCAGACTGACCAGTGTCTCAGTATGTGAGCAATAATTAGAGAAACTGCCTGAGGAATCCAAGTCATTGACAAGACATAAATATGAATTACCCATTCATGAAGTATGCCTTTTATAGGAAAATGAATCCTTAGAGAAGGTATCCATTATATTATTTTGACTCTACTACATAAAGCATGAATTTGCTTAACAATAATACATTCAGATGTTGTTCACAAAAAGAGTTGTTTAGAAAGCTATGGGAACCTGAGTTATTACCCCAGTATGCCATACAAATATTATTTTACATGCCCATGTTTGGAAGTGATAAAGGTTGAGAATTGCTACCCTAAGGTAATAACCTTTCTAAGTTCCTTGAGAACATGCCGCTTATTCTTGGTCAACTATCTCAGGGATTTAAGGGATATTAGCAGTATTTTGCTCCCCACTTCTGCTCACAGTTCCTTATTCTTAGCCCGTCACATTTTTCCCAACTCCTTTAATTAAGAAAAATTTCAAATATACAGAAAAATATAAAGCTTCGGGTATGGGATTGGCTGAAATAGGTGATGGAGACTAAGGACATCACTGTGATGAGTGCTGGGTGATGTATAGAAGTGTTGAATCACTATATTGTACATCTGAAACTAATGTAACACCATATGTTAGCTAACTGGAATTAAAACAAAAACTTAAAAAAAGGAAAACTATGGAAATCTGATATTGTTTTCCTTGAAATTGACAAAACATCATTATTCAAGGATTAATAGGGCTTTTATAAGATAAGCCCTGTGAAAAAAAGTTGGTTGGGCTAGAGGTCCTTGGAATGTTTTAACGTGCTTCTAGATTGTCAAAACTCTGCCATAAAAAAACAAGGTTTGAGGCAGCTGCTGACAAGGCACACTGCCTGGAACTATCATTTCATGGGGTGAGTCTATAACTGAATTTAAGAAAATTTGCTTTAGAGTCTTATCCAAATGATCCCAGTCATGTGTCTTTATTCTTATGCAACCAGTCAGCCTGAAAATGTGGTACAGGCAGATAAAATTGTCCCAAAAAAGACAGCCAAAGGCAAGTGGCTGAGACTTGGCATTATTCAATAATAGGGGACACTTCTGTCAGGATTACTAATGTTTTGAGACTTGCATCAGCAGACGCCCAGAGATTTTACAAGATAAGCCAGGATGTATGCTGAATGTACTGTACACCTTGTTTATTTTTACCACAAAAGTTAGTCTTTGCTGAGAAGGATGGAGTGACTCCGAGCTGGCTTCCTGCCACTCTACTTAAGATCATGGGCACAGTGTCATGGGAGAGGCTAGAGCACAAGAGAACAAGTGTGACATTGCCAAGTTGATGGACATGAAAGCCTCCCGCTCAGGGTGACCTGACAACAGTAGACCAGGACTTACTGGAGTTATTGAGAAACAACACAAGTCATAATGCCTCTCTGTGTGTGAACAATGGAAATCACCTACTAGTTCTCATTGCTATTGTAAGCTCGCAATTAATATATGAACAAGAATAATTATAAAAATACATAAATCATTTAAATATTATCAGTACACAAGCTGTGAAAAATATGCAAATATTAAAAATATCCTCTTGTTAAACTTTACTAATCCTTTGCTCCTTCACACATTTAACCATTATTTCCAGTGGTGTGAATATTTTCAGTGGCATGAAAACCTGTATTTATATATATTTATAGCCAATCTATGTACACAGATATCTTTAGATAATACAGATGCAGATCTAGATGTCTATATATACATTTATCTCAAACATTTTACCTATTATTCAGCAACTTACTTACTTTTCACTTAACATTTTATCTTGGAGATTTGCCATCTTCATCCATAAATGTACCTCTTCTTTTAAATTGTGATATGTGTGATAATGTCATAGTTAATCATTTTTTCTATTGCTTGCCACATAGACAGTTTTCAGTTCTCTGATACTGAAACTGTTGCTCTGTATAAACTTCCTTTTCTGTGTCTTATTCTGACAAGTGGTAGAGTCAAGAAAGCAAATGTTGGAGAAAGTATATTTTATTTTGATTTTGATGAATACAGACAAATTAGCCCTCCCAAATCATGTTTCTATTATATTACCACTAGCAGTATGAAAGAGCCTTTTTCCCAAATGCTTTCCCAACATTTTATATTGCCAGTCTGTTTAATACTTTTATATATGGCCCCCAAAATAATATGTCATTGTGGTTACAATTTGTATTTCATTCATCTAGTGTTTACACACCTTCTAATATAGAACAGAAACACTGTGTGTGTGTGTGAGAGAGAGAGAGAGAAAGAGAGAGAGCAAGAGAGCGGGTTGGGGAAGGAAAGAAGAGAGGAGAGCATGGGAGGTTTAGAGGCTAGGTCTGGAAATAACCCCTCACACTTGTTCTTCTACATTTTTTTAAAGATTTTATTTATTTCTTTGAGAGAGAGACCGAGAGAGAGAGAGAGAGCTCAAGCAGGGTGAGGGGCACCCTGCCTGCTGCTGAGCAGGCAGCCCAGTGTGGGCCTTGATCCCAGATGTCTGTGATCATGACCTGAGCTGAGATCATGACCCAAGCCGAAGGCAGATGCTCAACTGACTGAGCCACCCAGGCACCCTGTTCATCTACATTTCCTGACCAGAAGTCAGTTGCAAAGCCTCATTAACTAAATGGGGGCTAGGAAAGATACACTGGACACTCTTTCAGGGTGTCCAGAAACACAAATAATGGTGAGCAAAAACTTTCTATGGAAAGGTCACTGTCAAGACACAAAAAACTCCTCAAGCTTTCCTGGAATGCTTAGCAGTACTAAATCCACAGAGAAAAGATGCACAGAGGTGCAATTTAGTTACTACCACCACCCTACAATTTTAGATATGAAAGAAAGGAAGAGAGAAAGACAGAAAGAAAGAGAAGGAAGGAAAGACAGACAAACAGAAAAAAAGACATCAAGGCAAGTATATTAAGATAAAACATTGGTTAGCAATCAAGTTGCAGCAGAAACCCAAGTCTCTTGATTGTTAGTGTGGTGTTCTTTCCATCACACCAGGTCTTCACAAAAGTTATAGTATTGACAGGTGGTACAGAGATGAATTTAACATGGTATAACTCAGGAAGGCAAAGTGAGAACCAAGTGGTTACAGTGAAAGAGAAATGGTTTATGCTCAATCAATAATATATAGTTAGTCCAAGAGGGAATGGCTTGCCTAGTGAAATAATGAATTTACCATCAATGGAGTATTAAGTGGAAGTTCCATAACAAGTTCTTGGGATGTTGCTGAAGCAAAGGTTTATATCAGGGAAACTCAACAGTTCTTTTCAACTCAAAAACAATAACAAATCATTGTTCTCATTTTGTGTGTGTGTGTGTGTGTGGTCAGAACTGTAAAAATTTTATAGTAGTTTCCATAGGAAAAATGTTCAACCTAACTGATAAAATATAATGCTTCTTAAAAACAAAAATATCTTGAAAGTTTAAATGCAGTAAAAGGATGTTAAGGAGCAAGAGGTATCTCAAATTTTTGAAGTATGTTTCATCAATATAAAGGGGGAAACGGTATTATCTTCCTCGCAAGGTTGTAAGAAAGGAAAGGCAGTAAGAAAGGTTTTAAGAAATGAAAAAGTATTCATGCAAGTGCTGTAAGTTTATAAAATAAAATTATCTATTATTTTATAACTTTTGAGTTATTGCAGTTTTAAGCATTTTTACTGAGAACACAATGAGACAAAATCAATTTTTACTCCAGTAGACAACTATAATCTGTTATTGTCCTTCTATTTATTAATATACAAACAAATAGCAAAGCTAGCTATGATATAATAGCTTGACCTTTGAGAATGACTGGAGAAATTTTTATTAGAAAACATGATTGAGCTTTATGCTTGGAAATAATAAAATAGAAAAAAGTTATTTATCTAGCAATTATATTAGTTATGAAAACCTAGAAAATCAAGTTTCAGGAATATGACCTTTTAGAGCTAGTAGACTAAGGAGCATACCAGTGTACAGGGCATCTACATTGGGTCAATCAGCTTACTTGGTGTTAGGGGCATAATGATAGAAGAAGCCGTCCTAAAACAGGAAGAAGATACACAATCCTAAAGTAATATGCTTTATCTGCAGACTGTGGGCAGGTACACCAATACCATTCTTATTCCTTCTAAGCTCTCCCTATATCCCAGGATCTGGAAGCCTGAAGACTACATTTTCAGTCTCCCTCTTTGGCAAGGTTCTGGTTTAGCTTCTGCCATTGAGAGGCACCATGTAAGATCTTGGAGGCAGGAGATAAAGGAGGCCATTATCGCTCCAGCAGCAGTGGTGAGGCAAGTCTTTGACAGATGGCAGATAGGAAGTTTTGCAGCTTCTCCAAGAATCCTCCTACAAACAGCACCCACTTTGGTGTGGTGGGTGCTTGGGATGATCCATGGTAATTGCCCATAGTTCCTGGAATGCCTGGTTTCCTAAAAGCTAGCTTGGCTGGGCACCTCCTACCCTTCACAATCTTTTCTTAGAATTGAATTTCCTATAGTATATCCCTTTGTACTTGAGATAACCTTGAGTGGCTTTTATTTTCTTGACTGATACATGTTGCAGATGACAAGACAGAAATATATATAGGTGCTATGGGATTATAGATTTTGGTTGTCAAAAGTGGCTTTAAGTAAGCACAGGCTTGAACTTGTGGATAGTGTTGCTAGACTTGGAAGGTGTTAGGAGCTCAGCTGCTAGGAGAAAGAGCCGAGCTGCCGCATATGGGAGTAACCAAATAAAGCAACAAGCCACAAAGAGTCAAGAGAAGCATGAAAGATTTAAGCCTTTAATCACTTATTTTAATAGTAAAGGAAAAGTCTTAAACTGAAGAAAGTACCAATACCCCTATCCTGTTTCCCGCAGTGGATTTGTGGGCTGGTCGAGAAACAGGTGGATCAACACAGATGTGGGAGTCCACTCTCTTGAGGGAGACCTGCTGGGTAAAGCCTTTGTAACTGCCTATGGTTGGGCCTGAAAACATTGGAAGTTCGGTCCATCTTTATGTATACCTTTTCACCAACATGAATGGGTACAGATCACAAGGATCTTTGCATCTCACATTAATGCCCAACAGGGAGCATCCATAGAACACTGGCATTTAACCACAAGCAGAGAAGATGACTTGTCATATGGATGTCAACTTCCTTTCTCCACTGTGGTTGCAAAACAGGCCCATGAATGGAGACTCAGCATTGCCCAATACTTGTGCTCCTTCTCATAGAGCTTGATCTAGCTACTGCTATGGATAAATGCCTAAACCTGGCAGCAGTGATGGATACTGAGCCCTCAATATAGACCCATTCCTTAAGGAGGCCATAAAGCTAATTGGTGGTAACTTGATCACATTGGTCCCTTCTGCCTTGGAGGAAGCATCAATTTGTCCTTGTTAGAACAGGAAATATGCCATAGGCCCTGAGCATTTCTGCAAATTCTACCTGGGTATGCCAAGAATCCAAGGCCCTCATAATTCTTACCCAGGTCATTTCTCAAGGTTGTGTTTGCAACTATCAGCCTTGAGGGACAAGGTAATAATATCTTCCTCCAGGACAAACGAAAGGCTGTTTACTGCTTCCTTTAAAACAACATGTTCCTAAGCTGAGTATTCCTCAGTTGTGCCACAAATCTCCTGCATCTATCTGGGCTTTCCATCACACTCCTGTGAGCCTTGCAGTCCAAAGGAACTGACCCACATCATGCTACTTGTGCTGCAAGTAAAAAATGTCTCTGATCTCAGAGTCTTCTGTCTTCTGCTAACATCCATAAAATAGTAACAACTTAACTTATTAGCTTAAAATCATGGGACATCTGGGTGGCTCAGTTGGTTAAGTGTCTACTTTCAGCTCAGGTCATAATCCTAGGGTCCTGGGATCAAGCCCCACATTAGGCTCCCTGAACAAGGAATTTGCTTCTCCCTCTCCCTTGGCTGTTCCCCCTGCTTGTCCTCTCTCTGTCAAGTAAATAAATAAAATCTTAAAAAAAAAGTAGAGTAAAATCAGTTTCCATACCTGATAATTTTTATCAGAATTGATACCAATTCCAACTATGTATTTGCCTTCTCTGTTTTTAGTACCCCAACCAACAGCATAAACCAAGAGTTTAGAGAATACTGAATTGTCCACCCTGTATATCATTGCCTTAGATCAAAGAATCTCTAACAGTAAGGGAAATACAAAAGTATAAGCACATGAACACAGCATCCCCTGTTCTTATCATGTGTCCCATCCATCATTCTGAGGCATTTGCCTCAACAAAATGGCAATCTTCTAAAGATTCAGGTAAGGGCCCAGCTTGGGGTCAAAACCCTATGGTTTTAGGATACCTATCTCTAGAATCTCATAGACACAGTCAACCAAAGATTGATATAGACTGTTATATTCCCAAAAGTCAAAAACCATGAGTCCCAAAACCCGGTAGTATAAGTAGAATTGGGCTTTCTTACCATTTCTCCCAGTATCCCACTTGTTGAATCTAGGCTTCCCTTTCTACAGGCTTTGGCTCTGCTAGGTTAGAAGTCTTAATTTTTTGGGAGAAACCATCAGCCAGAGGATATAATACAACTTGGAGCGATAACTATCATCAGATCATCTAGCAGTGAACTACCAGACATATAAAGGAGTTCTATTACCATGGAAACAATTAACCATGAGTAAGATGATGTTGTAGGGTTTTTTCTATACAGTGGGTCAGGGAAGAGTATGTTTAGGATCCAGGAGATATGTGGGGCAGCTCTTGGTGATTCCATGCCCAGTAAGAATGACAAATGGACAATTGCTGGCTTCCTAACCCAAATAAAAGCAAGGCAACCTAAGGACTCATATCTCTTGAGGATAAACCATCAGACAGATCATCCAGGTCAATTCAGTAATGGCTGAGTAAAGGGGAACTCTAGAATGGATAGTGAAGCAAGAAGATCATGAAAATCAATTAGGGCCATAGGACCAGCTACAGCTTTAGGGATTGTAGTCTGTTTCCCTAAGCCTCTTGCTTTTGATCTTCTCAGAGCTATAACTGGCTTCCACCTTTAAAAAGACAATGACTAATTGAACTTAGGCTTCTTCTTGAGGAATAAGTGATAAAATCCTGTTCCCACAAAAATAGAGGCTCCAGGTCTTACCTACAGGTGTGGGAGAGCACAGCTGAGTCTGAACAGTACAAGGCATGGACTTTATCAAACACTTCTTGGGCATCAGGTCAGATCATTTTGTCCTCACACATGTCTGAGGTCTTTGGCCATGTTTTCCACATCTCTGCTTGTGCCCCAAACAACTTCAAGCAGCCACTACCCAAAAACATTTGTCTCATGCTATTGCTAATTTTTGCCCCCCTACCTTGGCTTTCCTGTTGATGAGGCATGAAGCACCAAGAGAACTTCCCAGGTAACTCACAAAAGCACAGTCCAAAAAATTCAGGAGAGTTCATGTACCTTGGGGCCAAGATGTAACTGACTGGGAAAGGGAACTGAGTGAATGAATTCTTCATCTATCTCCATTCCCACCACCCTAGCAACTGATACTGATAATGCCACTCCCCTGAGGGGAAATCCCAGTTCACCTCCCCACCAACACCATCACCACCCTCCACAGCCTCAGTGGTTTGTCTCGTCTCTGAGCCCCAAGATAATTATAGCAATTACAGCAGAACACAATGGTACTTAACATTCACTGATAGATATGCTCCACCCACCAAAGCCCCCAGGCAAGGCAGGATCAAGTAAAATAATTTAGTGTTCAAGTCCTTTCCAGTGGCAGAAGTGTCTTCATAGACTCTCCCCACAAAAGGCAATCTAAATCTTTCTTGAGACTCCTATGCTAAGGGTAGCAAGTCAGTAACCTTTTTCTTCCAGCTCTGGCTTTGCTTGATCTCATTTTGGATTTTCTCATGGTAGACTTGGTGCTGACAGACACAGAGTCTTAGTGAGTGCTCCGGGCTCTCTGAGCCACCAGACAGGTAAAGCCTGTAGCCCAGCTACAGGTGCTTCCCAGCACTGGGGCAGGTGACCCAATCCCACCAGTGGGTCCCACCCATCAAATGACGCTACCATGGGTTCCACTCCCTAGGGGCCACTCCTTGTTTCATTTAGAATGAGTGCCAGCCACTTTTACTCCTCATGATTTGTTTCACATGCACCATATGAGTGCAATTCTGGACTCCACACTGCTGGAATGGTAACTTGGTCTCCACATTTCTCATCAGCTTAACTCCCTCCATGAGCCCTAGGGGAGCCTGCCTCTCCTCTTCCCATCCCCTCCCCCCACCTCTTTGTTTTCAAAAATGAAAAACACTGCAAAATACAGTTACATGAAAATAATGTTTGGGGAGGGTGAAACATGAAATTACTTTCTTTTCTTTTTTTTTTTTTTAAAGATTTTGTTTATTTATTTGACAGACAGAGATCACAAGTAGGCAGAGAGGCAGGCAGAGAAAGAGGGGGAAGCAGGCTCCCTGCTGAGCAGAGAGCCCGATGCGGGGCTCGATCCCAGGACTCTGAGACCATGACCTGAGCCGAAGGCAGAGGCTTTAACCCACTGAGCCACACAGGTGCTCCTCTTTTTTTTTTTTTTTTTTTAACAAAGAACAGGATCAGAAGGGCTTGCAAAGGTTATCAGTTACTGGCTAGGCCCAGGGGCCAACAGAATGGTGAACTTTAAGACTTGCTCCTCAAAAGTCTGGATGGCAACTCCCTCTATGGTAGTGATTCCCATGCTAGTGAAGTTTCAAAGCCAAAACAAAACTTTAGGGAATAACAGGGTTTTCTCTTACCAAGTAATTACAAAAAAATGCACAGAAGATCCTGCCACTTATTCTCAGCATTGCTTCTTAAAAGAAAAGACATGTTAATACATAAAGATGAGGAGAGCCAAATTGGAATAAAGGAGACCCTTTAAATTAACAAAATGAATTCCAAGAAAAAAAGCCACTGTTTTATCTTTTTCTTCATTTTACTCCAACTTTTATTTTAGTGGTTGGATCAGATCTGCAGGAGTCCACAGGTGGGCCTTGGGAAGCAGTCCTCTACAGTATAACTCAACAGAGAATTTGCAGAGAGCTTCTCATGTAGATAGGAGCCACCATGGTGGATACCAAGATACTCTTTACTAGTTTCTCCAAGGCCTTTACTAGAGGCCTCCTCCAACCCTCTGACAAGGAGCAGAGAGAAGTCATCTGTCACTCAGGAGCCACATGGAATCCAAACAGCATTGCGCTGTGTAATCAAGGCCATCAGCTGGGGATGAAGAGAAATTTCTTTTGCTAATTCAAGTAAAATGGATTCTTTTTTATTGTCCCTTAAGCAATCCATATTTTAAATGTATTGTTTAAAATATTGAAGATAGTGTTAAAGAAGAAAAACAAATATAATGGAAGTATTTCCTTATGGGAATGTGTTTTTAAAAACATCAACTATGGAAAGTGTCACACAGGGGAGCCTATTAGAATTGGAAACATCCAGTTCTGAAAGTCATCATGCTCAACTCTCTAGTCCATTCAGAGGTCCCCGCTACACTGGATTCCACGTATTCTGTAGAGGATCTCCAGTAGCTACCTCCATGGGAAAATTAATTTCAAAGGATTAAAGAAAAAGAAAAAAAGCAATGAAGAGCAAATTTAGGGGGTTCCAGGAGCAAAGTGTGTGGACATTGCAATCGGAAATTTATCATTAGCCAGTACTATACGTATTCTAGAGAACAATTCTGTGACCATTTGTCTGTTCTTTCCATAATATAATAAAACAGTGTTCCTCTTAGAAAGAACTATTCATTTCCTCCTGAATGTATTGGGTCCTTTTTATACCTGGTGTTTCTGCCATGTATTCACTCACCAATAAACAAACCAGAAGTCTGAAAAAAATGGATTTTTAAATAGCTCTTTCTGTGAATTTCATATTAAGGGAGGGAAATCAAGCTGGAAAGTACCTCCTAAAACCCAACTCTGTATTTGGTCTGATATTTGTGAAACTATGAGAATGTGAGCCTTGCTCACAGTGCACTAATTTTGAATTCCTTAGTGATGCAGACAGATACTGTGGAACAAGATCGGGCAGGTTCACACATACCAGTTACCCGTAGGAACAGAAAGTTCCCAAGAGAACGAAGACACTATTGAGAAAGCGTAGCTAAGAACAGTGCTATTTAAGAAAGGTGAGAGTAAAGTTTCTGAACAATTGTCTAAATTTTCACAGTCCCTAAGCCATTTAGACTTTGGGCCGTGCTAACACCAGAAAACACATAAGTTAAACCAGCACATTCTATAAGAATGGGAAAGAAAAATCTGCTTGATCCTGTCAGGTGTACCAAGGACTGAGAAAGGACTTCGAAACGCTGTCGTAGGACTTGAGACCACATTAAGGTGCCTTGAAGAGGGACAATTTCCAGGGTAGAAACTTCTCATGTATTTTGAGACACTGATTTGGGTAACCTTGAGCAAACCACATCCTCAGTGTTTCTTCACATTTCTACTAACTGAGCTGTATGACTTGGAGTGAACTAAAACAAAAAATGACTGAATGAAGTTTTCAAGAGGAAACGAGTTTCAGTATGAAGTTGTTCCTCTGAGGTATCTCTGTCTCTGAGGAAGTTGGGTGAGAAGGCCACCACCAGGCAGCAGGCCCTACACTGGCTTCCCAGCAGGCCTTGGCTTTCAGACCCACATCATTTCAAAAATTTTCCACAGTCTCTCTTCACTGAGTCTTTTCAATATGGCTTCCTCTGCTTCACTCATTCTTTTTCTGCCTATAATGTTGGAACCATTTATTTAAAAATCACCCTACAATAGATAATGCTTTTTCATGGATCCCTTTAAAGAGGCTGAGCTCATTAAAGAACTAGAAGGATCAGGAACAGGGTCAAGAATCATGATGGCAAGGCCAGCACTAGAGCAAGATACAGCTGAAGTGGAAAATCATTTTATAAACTTGCAAAAAGTGAGTTCCTTCAAGCTTTGCACACCCACATCTTCTAAAGGGCAAACTACAAAGAAATAAGACTTGATTAAAAAAAAAAATAGAACAGGTAAGCCCTCAAAATCAACATTTTAAATACCAAGATTCAATTTCTGACTCTAACATGATTCAGTCATGTGTCGGTCACCTTAAGAGAGTGAACACCCTTCCAGAAATGCACACTGAGCTAGGCACTTGTATACAGGTGCCAGCAACTATTATTGATGACATGCTGGTGAACGTAGGACACCCAGACCCTTCCAGTTTGTCTCAGAGCCAGCAGCTGTCATTGATGAGCCATGCTGGGGGTGACCCCTCTCTGCAAATGTTTTTAGGAACTTCAAAACTGACTAGAAGATCCCTGATCTAGATCAAAGCACCTCAGAAAACACCCAGGTGAACTGAAGCCAACTTAGGCAATATTGTAATGTGGAGGAGAAAGAACATAAAGAAAAAAAAAGTGCTATCAATCAGAACTGTTTCTCTGCCCAAGTGTGATGAATTCAGGACCTATCTGGGAAGGAGCTAGATGCTACTCTTGTGTGGCCTGCCCTCTGTAAATATGGTCTGAGACCCATAACAACACAAACACAAAAGGATGAACAGCTGACTTTCCCTCATTTATTCTTCCATCCACAAACCTGCCCTCATGTCATGAGTGAACCAGGGTCAGAGAGTTCCTGGGGTTGCCCATTTGTGTGATAAGGTTGTAGAAGCCATGAACAGACAAGATGCCCAGACTCTGGGTGCCCGAGGAACTCTGCTGATGACAGACTAGAACAGAGTAGTCACTGAGGCT
>ML099833.1:11495-30317 GCA_003697995.1 Taxidea taxus jeffersonii | reverse complement strand
GCTGCGCAAATATGTTGTGAATTGGTAAATTATTGCATCTATTCTGAAAGCAGGCCCTCCTTGCAAAGTTTCTATTGTATTTTTCCTGTATTTTCAGACTGCCCTTGTATTTTTTCCTGTATTTTCAGACTGCCCCCTGAATAATGTCCATCACGGTGCATGAGAAATCACCTCAAGAGAGTTACCAAGCCAGTGAGTTATGTTTTGCTTCCATGCTTGTTGGGGCAGAGGGGCCACCATCCTCTCAAGCCTCCAGAGAGTGCTGAGGCAGCTTTCCTGAGTCACCTCAAGGGTGTGACCCATGTGGAGGGCCCCAGGTGAAGGGTGGGAATACTTGTCAAAACCTGGGTGGGGGAGGGCGAGGTAGGGTGGAGAAGAGCCTTTCAGCTTCAGTGTGTGCCTGTTCACTCAGTTCTCACAAATACTGTCCTAGACTAGAGGCAGGTGTGGAAGGTAGTTACTGTATGAGAAACAGAGGGGACTCCAGACAGGGTCACAGAATTAGAGCACTTCAGGATTACTAACCCAACCTAAAAATTTGCACTTGGCCCTCTCCTGTGTATCCCATTCCTTTATCTGGCATCTGAGGCCCTCCTCAGTTTGGCCTAATTGACTTAGCCAACTGATTTCCCAGCTTCAAAGAGAGACAGACCTTCAGAAGTTGACCTCACTTGCTAATTTGAAGCCTATGTAGGTGGGTCACAGGTGATAAAATCCCTGCAGAAATCCTAAGAGCAGGGACTCTGAGAGACAAAAACCTTGGTCTTCTAATTGAATGAGCCACCCATTTATTGCTGGGGCTGTTAGTCACTCACCCTGTGTTCTAACCAAAAGACCGGGTAGCTTCTATTTAAAGAGCCAGTTCACCTGATTTCTCATGGGCTGATTTCTGTGGGCAGTTCACACAAATGAGTATTCATGTACTTTCTGCATTGAATCACTGTCACATAAGAAACTCAAGCAATGTTTATATGTGTTAAGTCCTAGAGCAGATTATTTTTCTGGAAACAATTAAAATAAATGCTACTTACTCCCTCTAATGAAAACATGCCAGCCTATGTATCATTCAAGAAGGATGACAAGGAGGTCTTAAAATGCCCTGAAGGAGGCTTTAGGATTCTGGCCACACTGCCTCTTCATAATCAACTGAGTTTTAAGAAAGAGTAAACAGTCACTCACTTTGGGTTTTCCTTTAGCCAGAGGCTGACGTCATGACTGCTCAGGCTGCCAAGGGTAATTGTCAAGTAATAATAACTAGAGTCATATAAGGAATATTTATACTCCATAGCCTGAGGAAAATGCTTCTGTGAATCAAACACTTAGTTTTCTCACAGTTCTACTGTAGGTCTCTCAAGACTGAATACAACACCCCTACCACAACTGGTTATGAATAACTTCGATCTTCAAGCACTTGTTCTTTGTAGGTGCTATCTTTAGGGGGCCCCAGGTATTGACTTAGTTAATCCTCACAACCTAATGGTATAGATACCTTTGTGACTTTTGCCAAACAAGGAAATAGGGACTTGTGCAAATTAATTAATTTGTCCAAGAGTATAGTTGATACATTATAGAACTTGGATTTGAACTTGGAAAGCCTGACTCCACGATCTATAGGCCTAATGGTATGCTACTCCAAAATCAGAAAGCAAGGAAATGGAAATTCCCGGGAAGGATGATATGTAAATGTAATATAGAACTAACATGAGTAAAAGCATTTGAACTGGAAAAACAGAACAACAACAACAACAACAAAAAAGGAAAAGCCAGAGAAGAAAAATTGCCCTTTCATTAGCTCTGTACCTCTGTCCATTTTGGTCTGTCTGTACTATGGTAGAGACATGGAGACCAAGTTAAAATACAAGGGGAAACCAATGTTTGCTTTATGGATAATGTAAAGAATTTTCATGGATAATTTTACTATCCAGTGTTTTTCCTTAGATATTGAGTTGAGACCCCAAATTCCTAAAAAATCTGACTCCATTCATTTGATGTGACTGATTTTGAGCAAATCTTGAGACATTTCTCTCATCACTAAATCATAGTCAAGAGGCATCATGAGAAACACCAAGTTTGTGCTAGGTTGGCGTTCAGAGCCATACCTTCCTTCTGTAAGACTAATAAGGACCTTGCTCCTACATAAATCATTGGGCCCAGTAGACACTAATATAGAGCTCACCAAATAATAGCAACTAAATAAAAACACAGATCTGCAGTCATAGATTGGTCAAAACTCCATTGAGCATTTCTTCATCATACATAAATCATCCATTAATAAGACTGGCTTCATCTAGAGACTATTAGTATTTTCATTCAACTATACAACAAAACATCTGCCCACAAATACCCAGTGCTAACTGCTCTTCCACGTTGAAAACTATTTCCACTAAACAATGTCCCTAGTGTCGTTTGATGAAGGCATTTTGCCAAAAGTATGTTGGGTCCTCCTCCTGAACATAATATTAGTCATTATCTTTGCCTCTGGTTTTAGAGGCAAACTCAACATAACTCAAACTATCTTTGCTCTAAACAGTTAATTTAGTATCAGTCTTTAGGTAGAGAGCCCCAAATGGGAAGCTGAAATTAAGAACACTGTATTCAGAAGCCAACGAAGAAGGGTCAGTCTTTTGATTTAGGCCCATAGTTAATTATCATACTTCAGAATTACCTGAGGAACTAGATAATAATAATAATGATGATGATAGTAATAATAATAATAACTCTTGAGCTCCATTCTTAAAAGTTCTGATTCTCTAAGTCAGGGACATAGATACCTGGGAACATTTAAAAAGTTTTACATGTAATTCTGTTAATCAGCAGAGACCAAAGCTCTATTGAAAAAAATAATACATTCCAGAAAATGCTTTATATTAAAGTTCTTTCCTATTAGTTTTAGATCTACCATAAAGTGTAATTCTTTTAAAGTCTAATGTTCATAAAAGATGAACTATTATTTAGCATCCATTCATGAGCATTTAAGGTTATAAAACTGGCTTTTTAACACAATATCTGTGCTCTCTTTCAAAATCAAACAGAAGAGTACAACTTGGAGAAATTCTACATATTGACCATACCCTTGTGGCAATCACTTCCTGGTTATCCCTAGCAAGAAAGAGACTAATAAATTTAAAATGTTCCCTAAATGAGAAAGGAAGATGAAGGTACCTTAAGTGCTCTCATTGGCTTAATAATACTGCTCCCCTCATTCACTACTTTCCTTTGGAAAGCCTGAAGGTATCTGGGAATGGCAAAGTAGAATGCACTACAAACAAGTGAATGTCAAATGTAAAAGTTGTTCTTCCATTTTCTTTATCTTATGCTTTTCTCAGTGGTGGTGACTATAAACATGCTGGTTTCACATCAGATGCAGGAGACATGGAACAGTGCCTAATGTGTTCAAAAAACATTTGACCAAAGGGCGAATTCCCTTACTCTATGGGGAGATATTAAATCAATAAATGAATTTCATTAGTTGATTTGACTATTGAGTTTTAGTAATAGTTTGGGTTTCATTAATCCAATTACTGGTATCTGCTTAAAAATTTGATTCTGGTTAGTTTAATTATGAAAAAGAGGTTTCTAGAACAAGGTGTCTGCTGTCATCCCTCTAACCCCCACCCTGAAGCTAATCCTATTGTGGACAAGCTCCTAATTCAATCTAAATATCAAGAACTTATTGGGTCCGTCATCAAAGGAGCGAGACTGATACAAAGCGAAGGTCAAGCAAAGCTTTATTTCGCGCCAAGCATCAAGAATCAAATTGACCGGCCAGGCCGTCTCTTACAAAGAGAGGTGACCCCTCTCTTTCTTACAGACTGGCTTTTTTTTTCTTTTTATTTAAGCTTTATTTAAACATATAATATAACCCTACCACCCTCTCCCAACCCCTCTCCCCCCCACCCCCTTCAGTTTGTTTTATGACATTAAGAGTCTCTTTTGGTTTGTCTCCCTCCTGATCCCATCTTGTTTCATTTTTTCTTTTCCTACCACCTTAACTCCCACCCCCATTGCATCTCCACTTCCTCATATCAGGGAGATCATGTGATAGTTGTCTTTCTCCAGTTGACTTATTTCGCTAAGCATAATACGCTCTAGTTCCATCCATGTCGTCGCAAATGGTAAGATTTCATTTCTTTTGATGGCTGCATAGTATTCCATTGTATATATATACCACCTCTTCTTTATCCATTCATCTGTTGATGGACATCTAGGTTCTTTCCATAACTTGGCTATTGTGGACATTGCTGCTATAAACATTCGGGTACACGTGCCCCTGTGGATCACTACGTTTGTATCTTTAGGGTAAATACCCAGTAGTGCAATTGCTGGGTCATAAGGTAGCTCTGGCTTTTAAGGGCAAAGATCCTGTGGTTGGGCCTGGCCACGCAGCACAGGTGGCCAATGACACAGAGAAAACTGCACAGTCAGGCCAGGTCACACATAAGTGACCAATTGAGTTACAATTTACCCTATAGTAGGCATTTGAACTAGCCTATCACCTTGGTCAGAATTGGCACCCAAAGGGTGGGTTCCACACACCTTGGTAGCTAGGGAGACAGTATGAGCGCCCCACTGATTGGATACCTCCACCTGGCCTGACCCACCCTTGTATTTAGGCTTTGTTACCTGGGACTGGTTTCTGGGACTTTTTTTTAAGTAAATCCCCTGGGGGGGGGCAGGGTCCATTTAAGTTTTACTGCATAAACAACAAAATGGCTATTCAACCAAAATGGAGCCGTTTTGGGTAAATAGGCCCTTACAGACTAAATTCCTGAACGACTGGATAGCAAGGTGGCCTCTGCCATATGCACTCAGATTAGGAGCTAGAAAGCAAAGCCACAATCCAGGATCTTTCTTCCTCATTCCACAAAAAAGGGCATATTCTCAAACCAGAGACAGGTTTATTATATAAGCTAGGTCATTTTGACCCATAGATTCATCTGTATTTATTTCCCTCATGTCGCCCCCTAGTGTCAATAAAGCCTTACTTGAATGTTCAGCCTGCCTTGGCAATGCTTCAGGAACTCTAGGGGAGTATCCATATGAACCTGACGGGTGGGAGAGGAAATACTGCTCTAAAGGCAAGGGTGGTGGTGAGTTGAAACTTGAGGAAGAGAGTAAATTTCAGTATACAGAACAGAGTAGTATGGCCCAACTCTACCTCCCCATCAAGAAATTCTTTTCAAGGAAACCAACCAATGCAGAGGTTTGACAATTTTTTCCTTATTAGGTAAAGTTGTATATCATATGGAAATAATATCCCCATCTTACAGAAGAAATACCTGAGGCCAAGGTCAATTAAATTTCTTTCCCCAGAACAACACAGCTGCAAGTGCTGGTGTAAGAAGTGAGAATTTTACCACTTGGCATTTCACGTCACTGGTTTCCAAACTTCAGGAGATTATAGCACACTTCTGTAAGTCTCCCATGAAACTGTAGAGAAATGCAGAACTATATATACACATACAAGTTCAGTATAATGTTGTTTATTCACATTGTTGTGCAAGAGATCTCCAGAACTTTATCATCCTGTAAAAGTAAACTCTATACCCATGAAATAACTCCCTACTTGCACTTCCCCTCATCCCCTAAAAACCAACATTCTGTTTCTGTTTCTGTACATTTGCCTACATCCGATACCTCACATAAGTGGAATTATACAGTATATGCGTTTATTTCATTTGGCATGATGTCCTTCAAGTTCATTCATGTTGTAGCATGTGACAGAATTCTCTATCTTTTTAAGGATTCGTATTCCATTGTATGTATATAGGGTGTCACATTCTGTTTAATCAGTCATCCACCAGTGGACATGAGGGTTGCTTCCACTGCTGGACTCTATGAATAATGCAGCTGTGAACATAAGATTGCAAACACCTCTTCAAGATCCTTCTTTCAAATCTTCTAGGTATATGCCCCGAAGTAGAATTGCTGAGTCATAGGGTGATTTTATATTGAAGTTTTTGAGGAACTGCCCTACTGTTTTCCATAGTGGCTACACCATTTCACATTCCCTTTAACAGTCACAAGGGTCCAGTTTCTCCACATACTCGCCTACACTTTTTATTTTCTAGGTTTTTTTTAATAGTCACCATCCTAATGATGTGAAGTGACATTTCATTGTGGTTTTCATTTGCATTTTCCTGATGAGGAGTGATGTTTGAGCATCTTTTCACATGCAGGCTGGTCACTTATATATCATCTTAGGAGGAATGTCTATCAAGTCCTTTGTTCATCTTTTAATTGGTTTATTTGTTGTTATTTTTGTTGTTATTATTTTGTAGGAGTTCTTCATATATTCTGGATATTAACTCCTTATCAGATATATGATTTGCAAATAATTTCTATCATTCTGGAGGCTGCCTTTTCATTACATTGATTGTGTCCTTTGATGCTCAGGAGTTTTTAAGTTTGATGTCCCATTTGTCTAGTTTTATTTTCATTGCCCGTGTTTTTGGTCATATCCAGAAGTCATTGCCAAATTCAGGGTCATGAGGTTTTTCCCCTATGTTTTCTTCTAGGAATTTTATAGTTTCAGGTCTTAATTTAGTTTTTTTATCTATTTTGAGGGTTTTTTAAATATATATATGCTGTAAGGTAAGAGTCCAATTTCACTCTTTTGCATGTAGATATCCATTTTTTTCAACATCATTTGTTGAGGAGACTCTTTTCTCTAATGAGTGGTCTTGGCACCCTTGTCGAAAGTGCTCAGTGCTCCAACAGGGCTGTCTTAAAAACATGATTAAATCTCGTGCATGTTGTAGTAAATATGAACTATTTCTCTTAACCAACTGAGCCACCCTGGCGTCCAATGAACTATTTCTCTAACATTTGGCTGGTTTGTTTCACTTAGCATAATGCCCTTCAGATTCATTCATGTTGTAGCATGTAATAGGATTTCCTTTCTTTTTAAGGCTGGATCATATTCCAGAGTTTGTTATTCCTTTACCTCTTAGGTATGCATTTCAACATCATTAATCAGGGCAAAAACAGTAACCACTTGTGCACTAATCAAAATTTGGTTGCAAGCCACCAATAGGATTGTGACAGACCAGTGTGCTTCAGCGTGCCTGGTGAGCACCACTGTGCTGTAGTGTTGTCTTTCATGGAAGGTATTTCTTGGAACCCTAAGAATATTTTGCCCATCCTTACTAAGCTAAAAGTTACATGAATTAAATAAAAAGGTTTAAGTTTTCTGACTTTTGTGGAAGACATTACCATGTTAAAGCAAAGTACATACATAAAACTAAAAAATGGCTGCCGCTTGGTTCGTGGATGAGTAGGAAGAATGCTGCTCAGAGTATCTTAACAGATTTAGCTGAAGTCTAGATCACTTCCTCTTGGGTCCTTTGCTCCTCAGGAGAATAAATTGTGTCATAAGTAATTGAGAATTAAGAAGTTTAGTGTTGTGATATTCTGGTCCAGGATGTATTACAGATAAAAATTCATCAGCAATATCTCCAAGATGGGCAGGGCCTTCTACAACAGAGGTGATGTATGTGCCCTACTGTACACTCTGCAGCTGTTTTTGTGCCTGTGCAAAGGCAGCGCAAAGAATAATAGCAACTCTCCATTTATCTGCCAATCATTAGCTCATCCACATAGCTGCAGAGTAGATTATCTTCAGTTTTACAGAGAAGTAAATTTTAGGTCCAAGAGATGAAATACTTGGAGGATGCAGAATAAATGAGAAGGCATGGTATTCAAATTCGGATTCCTATTACTAGACTAGTAACTCACTTTCATCACTCTGTTGTTTCCTTGATTTTAAAAAAGTTATCAAAAAATTCTGCATTAGCATTTACTACATAGCCCTTAAACATACTAAGTGCAAACATTGTTTAGGTACTATTTTTCACATATTCTTTTTTTTTTTAATCAGCTATCATGATGCTGCTCACCTAATTTTTCTCCAGCCTCATTGGTTGCCCCCTTCTCAACCTCCTTTATATGTCTAGATGTTGGTAGACTTCAGAGTCTTGTCCTTGCCCTCCCTTTTCCTATGGAATCTAACCCAGACACATGGCTTTAAATGAAATCTTGTGCTGAGACATGACTTCTCTGAACTTCAGGTAGATATACCCAATTGCACACTGAACTTCTTTACTTGGATGTCTAGTGGGCTTTTCTCATGAAATATGTCCAAAGAGAATTTTTGGTTTTCTTCCCCAAATCTGCTTCTGCCTTAGACTTTCTACTTCACCAATGTCCAGCTGCTCAGAATGAGAACAGAAGCATAATCTTCTATTATCCAGTTTCCCTCATTACTCACCATCCCCACAAACCATAACCCTACCCAAGCAGGTACTGCCAACTCCACTTCTGAAATACATCTGGATTCTAGCCACACCTCTTCACATCCACCACTACCACTCCAGTTCACACCTCCATCCTCTCTGTCCTGGACTGCTGAAGCAGTCTCTTAACTGGTTCCTCTGCTTCTAATTTATCCCAAGCTCACTCCTCTGGTAACAGTCCATTCTCCAGTTAGTAGACAGATGATATTCTAAAAGTACAAACTAGATAATATCATTCTCCAGCCCCCTCCAATACTCCCCCATTGCATGTAGAATAGAATCTAAAATCCACATGATCTGGTTTTTGGCTATCTTGCTAAGCTCATACCTTACCACTTCCTCCTTATTCATTATATCCTAGCTACATTGGCATTCTTTCTATTCCTCATACATGCCAAATCCATTCCCATCTCGCTATTCCCTCTATCGGGAACACCTATCCCTGAAATTTTTTCTTGGCTTCATACTCCTCAACATTTTTTCTCACCTTTTCAGAGAAGCCTTCCGGATCAGCTAGAAGAATTCCCACAGTCCCACCATCCTCTCTTCCATTACCCAGATTGGTTTTTAATATCATTTATCCTTATCTAAAATCATTATGTTTGATTTGTTTGCTGACTACCTCTACCCATCAGAATGCCAGTCTTCTTTTTTTTCCTTTTTTCATGGAAGACACCACTTTTTATTAAAAGTAAATCAGTGTACATGTCCGTATGGGCCAGAATGCTGTCTTAAGAGGGTAGGAAATTGGCCTATCTTGTTTACTTCTGAATCTCCACTGCCTGGAATAGTATCCACCACAAAGTATATGTGCAATAAATGAGGGAATGAGTGGCAAAATGAACAAATATAGAAAACTTATAAAACATGGAGAATCATTAAAAAAGATTTTTAACCTCATTATCCGGAAGTAGCCACTCTTCATACATTTTCAGGATTATTCTTTTAACCACTCTCCATTCTCTCTACCCATCTCCTCTCTCCTTTTCTAACTGTATATGCATATGTATATAATAATATATATATGTACATATATATGTATTATACATACTATTTTATAGCCTGCTTTTATCAGTTGGAGATAACTATTAAACCTATACCCATAATGATAATTATTATTATAACATTTAGATATGCCTGTTTTTAAAAAATTTTTTTTAAATTTATTTATTTGACAGAGAGAGATCACAAGTAGGCAGAGAGGCAGGCAGAGAGAGAGGAGGAAGCAGGCTCCCTCCCAAGCAGAGAGCCCAATGCGGGACTCAATCCCAGGACCCTGAGATCATGACCTGAGCCGAAGACAGAGGCTTAACCCACTGAGCCACCCAGGCGCCCTAATGTGCCTGTTTTTAAAAAAAGATTAAAAAAATAATGAAAGTCATACCCCACTCAATCCAGTTCTCAGAATTAACAACTGTTAAGATTGGTATGTATTGGGATGCTAGGATGGCTCAGTCAGTCAAGCATCTGCCTTGAGCTCAGATTATGGTCCTGGGGTCTTGAGAGTGAGCCCTGCATCAGACTCCTCGCTCAGCAGGGAGCCTACTTCTCCCTCTGCTGCTCTCCCTGCTCGTACTTTCTTTCTCTTTCTCTCACACACACACAAATAAATAAAATCTTTTAAAAAAAAGATTGGTATGTATTACTCCATAGTTCTTTCTTTGTCTATTAAACATACACACAAACACATACATTATATATGTTATATAACATCATATATATGTAATATGTATGTGCAACTATATATGTATATATATTTATAATGGAGAAATAAGATCACAAAAATCAAATTTGCGTTTTGTATTTCAGAATAAACTGAGATCTTCCCTTGTCAGCACATGTTGAAATTTTTAAGGGCTTTTTGATCTTTAAAATGACTGCAGGGTGGGGAGAGAGGTAAGCCAAGAAGAGGCAAGCTGATTCCTGCTTCAGAGAGGTTCAGGAATTAAAGACAAGCCCTATCTCTGAAGGCAAGGACTCAGCATGAGGTTGAACACAGGAGGATAGATTCAACATTTTTGCAAGAAGCATATTGAAGCCCAGTTTCCTTTTTCAACAACACAGCTAACATCCTCAACCTTGGAAGGAGACTAGAAATGTGCCCAGAGAGTATTGAGGACAAATCACAGCTGAGAGCAAAATAAGGCACATTCTGAATACAGGTGGATTAAAGTCTACATATTCAGCAGTGAAAGTTCCAGCTCATTCTTCCAATGACTCCTCGAGTAATAACAATGAGGCTCTGTCTTCTAGGTGAGAGATAGAAAAGTCTGCTCTAGGAAAACTGGCCTTCCCAAGAAACAAGACGTACATATATTGCAATTTGGAGTCTTTCAAACCAGGTTCACCCCCTTAACCAATGATGAGTCCCACCAGTTGAGCCCAATCAACATACAAGGATCTTCCAGACTAAGATGTCTTCTATCTTACTCTGAAATATAAATGAATAACCAAGGATCACCAGACATCCAAGAAAAGCCTCAAAATTGAAAAAGAGAGACCAAAACCATATGCACAAGCAATCAAAAAGAGAAGCTCAAAGGAAAAAGAGACACAGATGGGGCCAGAAAAATACTTCAAAAACTTATTATTAATATGGGAGATGAGAGATTTTGCTTCCACAAAATAAGTCAGAATAATTATTTTTTAAAAGAAGAGAAATAGGGGCCCCGGGGTGGCTCAGTGGGGTAAAGCCTCTGCCTTCAGCTCAGGTCGTGATCCCAAGGTCCTGGGATCGAGCCCCACATCAGGCTTTCTGCTCAGCAGGAAGCCTGCTTCCTCCTCTCTCTCTGCCTGCCTCTCTGCCTACTTGTGATCTCTGTCTGTCAAATAAATAAATTAATTTAAAAAAAGGAAGAGAAATAATTAAAGAATCAGAAAAAGCTCTTGGAAGCTAAGTATATGTTAGAAGAAATTTTTTTTCTTTAGATTCCAAGAATATTGAAAGATTAATATTCAGAAAATCCCTGCAAGGGAACCATAAAAAAAAACAAAGAGATGAGGACTGGAAGAGAAAGTAAAACCAAAAAAAAAAAAAAAAAAAAAAGAGAGAGAGAGAGATAAAGAGAGAGAGAGAGAGATGGAAGATGGAACAATGAAAAGAAAATGACAGAAAATTAGAAGATATAACAAAGAGTCCAACAAATGACTAATAGGAGTTGCAGAAAGTGAAAACAGAGACATGAAATACAACAAGTGGATACAAACCAACACTAAGGGACATCAGAAATTTCAGAACATGGAAATAAGGAGAAAATACTGAAATCTGCCAGAGATGAAAAGATGAATTACAAGCAAAGGAAATCAGAATGACATGACTTCTCAAGAACAATACGGAATCTAGAAGGAATGCCTTCAAATCCTGAGAGAAATTATTTCCAACTTGAAATTCTCAGCAAATAAAAAATGAGTCAAGAATTCATTATAATAAAATCAAAAAGTTGGAGGAGGAAATGAAATCATTTGCTATGAGAGTAGGCTGAGAACTATACTTACATAACTATTATAATATAAAATATGAGCACTGATGTAACATCACTGGGAATTTGAAAAGGGTCTGTATGCATGTATATGTGCCTCTGTGTGTATATGTGTCCACATGCACACCCACACATGTGTAGGGGTGAGGGGGATGGATATAAAATATGGATGGGAATATCCTTATTTCCATGATAAGATGTCAATATAAAATTAAAAACTCAAGGAAAAAGGCACATTATTTGAAGGATGCAGGTAAATATCAGAGGAAATAACTAAAACAGTTTTCTGTGGTTATTGCTTTAGAAACCTGGACATGAAGGTCAAGAAGAAAATGGGTAGGGCCTGCTGTTTTCATGACAAGCTTTTTGAGTTGTATGACTTTTAAATTCAGCATATGTATCATTTTGACTTGTTTTTTTAAAGGGTACAAAAACTTGGGAAAATATTTGCAGTGTTTCTGGATAGGATAAGTGTTTCTTAATAGGCCTTAAGTTTCAAAAATAAAAGATACTAATATGTGTGCTGTCGTGGAAAGTCTCACAATTTTTGAAAAGTGAGAATTCTTGCAAATTGGAACAAAATTTCAGTTTTGTCTATTATAAAACCCTTTTCTTTTGTTTTGGCTTTTTAAGATTTTATTTATTTGAGAGAGAGAGAGAGAGCACAAGTTGGGAGAGGAGCTATGGGAGAGAGAAAGGGAGAGGGAAAGAATCTCCAGCAGACTCTGTGCTGAGCCTGGAGCAAGGGCTGAGGCTCCATTTCACAACTATGAGATCATGACCTGAGCTGAAAGCAAGAATCAGATGCTTAACTAACTGAACCACTGGAGCTGAGACTGTATTTTCTACATAAAACTCCTTAAATTTATCTATGATGATACACATAGATTTAGTTCACTTGTTTTAACTGCTGGATAGTATTCCATTGCTTAAGATTCATTTATCTAAAATGTACTTATCCATCCCCCTATTGACGGACATTTACATTGTTTCCAGTCTTTCAATATCACAAAAATTATTTCAGTGAAAGCGTGGGGATGTGTCTTCTGGTATGCACAGCTGAGAGTTTTTCTGGGGTTTAACCCCAGAAGTTGAATTTCTGGTTAGAGAATATACACATCTTCAGCTTTTCTCAATATTGCAAAAATATTTTTCAAATCACTGAGGCCATTTGTACTTTTACCAGCAGTTTATGAGCAGTCTAAGACCATGGAGTTATTTAACCATTGTCAAGGTTTCTGATCTTGCCAGTCCAGTGTGGGTGAAGTAGTGTATCATTGATTTGATTGTCATTTATCGGAAAATAAGGGAAGTTAACCATCTTATGTTTCTTGGCCATTCAGCTTCTCAATTTCTGAATTACCTGTTCACATTCTTTGTCTGTTTTTTTTTTTTTCTTTTGGGTTACTTATTTGGGTTATCTTCTTCTAATTCATTTGTAGACATCTTTTAAAGTATAGTCTGGGTGGCACTAATAATATTTATGTATATTTATCTAGTACCTTTTTTTGTAATGACTATATAACTGTATGATAGGAAATTTGAATAATACCTAAAACTGGTAGTCCCATAAGGCCTTGGAAAGCAATATGGAAGAATATTTAGAAATGATAAGCACTTACTGAGTATTTATTAGGTGGTAGGTTTGGGAATATTCCATTTCATCATTTTGGCAAGCCTATGACATTGTCATATCTTTCCTTTTTGCATGTACACAAACTAAAGGTCAGTAAGTCAAACCAATTGCTTGGGTCATGCCAATTACTGGTGAAAGAGGTAGGAATCTATTTGATAACAAAGTCTATACTTTTTCACAGCATCACCTTAGCTCTCATTAAAATACAACCCACTCCTAACAGCCTATTCCCAAAGAAATAAATCTAGCGGATAAGTGAAAATACACAAAAATATCTATTGTAGCATTTATTGATAGGGGCAAAATATTATAAAAACCTAGGCTCTGATATAAGGGAATAATTTCCTAAGCCATCCCCCATAATGCAAGTGACTGTGAAAAACGAACCATCACCTACTCTCAAAGAGACTCCCTGCTAAAGCCATTGCCACATAACAAAAAACTAGGTCTTTAGTGAATGAAGACAATCCATGGTGATGGCAGATGACTAAGAAGTTGATTAAAGTACCTTTTTGTGGATGAAAGAGACAAAGGCTGTAAGCAATTCATTTGTTAATTCATCTGTTCATTCATTCATTTGTTCAAGAGGCGCTAGTGAGTCCCTCTGTGCACCAGACGTTATGTTCTGTGTCAGTAATGAAAAACAAGTCATGCTCTCTGCCTTTAGGAGGCTGGCTGTTTAGCAATGATGAAATAGAAGCACAGGGGAAGAGGAGTCAATATTTGCATGCTGTGAGCAATACAAGTGTACCACACAAATAAAACTTAGCTCTTCCACTTTCCATAACTGATCTCACTTCACCCCTGGTGATGGCACAGGATGGGAGGAGGGAGAAGTGCACTTAAAATTGCCTGTGAAAGGTAACTTAGCTTGTTCCCATTTAAAGTCTGCCTCAAGTGACCTTCATTCCTTTAGAGTAAACACTTAGCTATCCAAAGTTCACACTTCTTTGTTTTAGCCTATCTTCAAACATCTTTCCCTCCTTCCATCTCTCCTTTCATAGGAAGACAACAGGTTGCATTCACCTCTTTGTGGGGAGGTGTAGATTTCATAATGAATTAATTAATCCTAATATTCCCCACTGAGTCCAACTTGCCTCCATCTCCACTGGCAAAGGCTCATCCATGAAGTGATAGTCTGTTTCCTTGGTTCTAGCAAGGCACAGAGTCAATTCTCAGGGACGCCAGTCATCAACTGCTGCTGACATAGTCCCTCCTTGGCTTCCGTAGGTGCTGTGGATACCTGGAGCCCTTACATGGCCATGTGACAGAGAGCCTAAAAGCATAGGCTGTCTTGCCAGATGGCCTGAGGTTGAGTCCCAGTCCAGCCAATTACTAGCTTTGTGATTTTAGGCAAGCTACTTCACTTCACTATGCCTTGGTTTCTTCATCTGTAACATGGGGCTAAGAAAAAGCATTATCTATCTTGTGGGCGGTCAGGAATATTGAAGTAATGCATTTAGAGGTGCATAAAACAGTATCTGGGGTTCTGGGACTGTTCCAGCCCTCCTGTGTGTTGGCAGGATCGTGCATCAGCTCTCCGCAATCAGAGGCTGGAAACTCTGGATCTGGGCCAGAATGTCTTGGGGCATTGTGAAATAATGTGATGCTCTTCAAATTCAGTGAAATAATGATGCTCTTTGAAATTCTAAAACAAAATAATGGCCCCTTAAAGATGTTCAGGTTGAAGACAGATGAATCTAGTGTGGAAATCCAGAAGCTGTTGAAGGATGTAAAAGACAGCAATCCAAAAGTTGACAGTTGAATGCAAAGATACCAGAAGAGCCAGATCCTCATATTGTCACTTCCCTTTCCTAAACATGTGCTGAGCTCATTCTCTAGTAATTACAAGTCTCAAAGAGAGTGACCTGATATCTCCAAGACACATCATTAATGAAGACCAGATGGTCAAATGTTAATTACGGTCAAAATGTAGAATTTAGACCTGGCTTTCATGTTCTGGTTTATCTAGTAAATTCTGTACAAGTACATGCCTGCTTTATGTCAAAATGTTTGTTATCTCTCACAAGGGTACAAGGATGATAAAAGGCAAGCAGTCTGTTTGAAAAAAAAAAATGTTCAATAAGTGTGAGCGATTTTTCTAGCCTCTGACATCACCAGATCATTAGATAGCTCCTTGTATTTGGATCACTTCCATACCTGGTAAGTTGAGAAGGAGAGCTCCTTTCCAAAGTTTTCCTTGGGAAGCTAGGCACAGGATACCACACACACACACACCCATGCATGTTATCTCTCCTCTCTACTTCTCTGTGACTTTTATTCTTTTTTGATTCCTCTTTTCAACCCAGAGTTTTATCCTAAGAGGAGAAGTCAGATGTTTAAGCTATGCTCTTCGTTTACCCACCATTCCTCTTTTGTAGCAAGAAGCTCTTTTTCTTTCCATTTAGTGGGAACTTGACATAAATCACATTCTGAGTTCTCTTGACCTAAGGCTTAGAGTTAAGACTTTTTAATCAGACCTCCCCACTTTGCTCTTCATATGTAGGAGAACTTTTAGAATAGAGACATTCCTTTTCTCTTTCAAGTAGGCTGATTTCACAACGAGGGGAGACTCAAGAAAGTTGGACTGGGGACTCAAAGCTGGCCAACTACTTCCTTATTTTGTGTTTCTTATCTTCTGTCTAAAGGGGTGAATGCTGCATCCACCCCTACACATTATTAGCTTCCCTATTTTTCTCTGATTTCTCCCCCTCTTGATTCCTATTCTTAGACCAAAGAAGAGCCCCTGTAAAACAAGGTGGCTGCAGGAAAGCAATGTTAGAAAGTGTTCTCCAAAATCATTCCCAACATATACACAAATGTTGCTCCAATTTCTTAAATACCTGGTATGTGTCAAGCATTGTGCTGGGCTCTTTTCATAGAGCCTTTCAATTAATTCTCACAGCAATAATAACTACCCCCTTTTGACAGATAAATAAACAGAATCTTAAAGATACTATTTAGTGAATGTCACACAACTAGTAATGAGCAAAGATGTCTGTTGTCAGAATCTACTCACAATCACTGTGCTATTTTGCTTTGTAAATATACAATGATGTGGCATAAGAATGATTTGGTGAGCCTAGAGGGGGCAGAGCTTAGTGACTAGCTAGTGTCAGGGCTTAGGAGAAAAGGAAAAACAGTTCTAGATAATATCAAAAAAGATTTCAGATCTTTGGAAGGAATCCAAAAAGGAGAGAATGAAGAAAGATAAAGACAGTAGTGAAGAGAAGAATTTCTTTCAAGATAGAAAAGCAGACAGAGCCAGAGCATGGAGGGTTTTGTAAGCCATGCTACTGAGTTGCAATATAATCCTATGGGCTATGAGAAGCAATGGAAATGAATGGGGTAAATAATCTAGATATGTGTTTCCCAGCCAGACTTCTGCTACATGATGATAGGACCGTGTAGCAGAAAGCCTGTTAGCCCACTGCTGAGTTCTGCCCACTGCAAGTTCACCCCACAGTTGTGGTAGCTGATTCCCACGCACATCCCAAGCAGCCATGTATCTCTGCCTCTTTGCCTGAGGGATTTGCCTAGCTTGCTAGCTCCACCAGAGGACTCCTCTGAAGTCTGAGGATTTTACCCTCAACCATTCAGGGACAGAGGTCAGTTTGATAAATACTCCACCTTCTGCATCTGTCATGGGACAGTCCTATCTGGTTGCTCAGAGGGTCTGTAGCACGATCAAGCCCCAGTTGCTTATAAAAATAACCAGAAGTAGTAACATAACACACACTTTATAGGCTTTTCTCCCTTCTCTGAATTACTTTACCCACTTCCTCACTTGAGATTCCTGGGATCACCTCCCAGATACTACCGTATCTCAACGTTTATCTCATGTTCTCCTTTGGGGAAAAAACAATCTAAGACAAGTGGTTCTGGGAGTGGCACCAAGATGGAGCCTACCATTGGCTCCCTCCAGTCAGAGAGCAGACAGGATGGCCCTGCTGGTGGTATGCACTCCTGCAGTGACTCCTGACAGGCTGGAGCATCACAATTACTAAAACACTCTCTGTAATGGTTGGAAGAGCAAGCACTGGCTTATTTGCTCTCTGAAGCACTTGAAAGATATGAGGGCAATAGTAATGATAAGGATGGTGGGATTGTGAACTAGAGAGAGGGAATAACATCTTTGGGTCAACCAAGCATCAATTCACTGTGGCACAATGTGAAAGCCAGAGATCCTCCTGGAAAATATTTAAAGAGGTCCTGACCTCCTATATCTGTAGGGCAAGCTGTGTTGGAAATCCAGCCTAAGGTTTGATATAAGGGTGATAGACATACAAAGGAGACTGAAACACAGTCCTAGGTCTTCCATGTTAAAAATTGGGCTCTGATAGGGAATGAGTTGGACTCTAAGACCTGGAGTGGGGGCATTGGGTGCAAAGCTCCATACTAACAGAGAAAAGCTACCTCCCATTGCCTGGAACCACACAAAGTTCCTTACTTGACACAGATGCCTCATGAGGTGATAGTGTCCTTATCATTGTTCCTTCCCTTTTTGCTTCTAGACCAATAACTAGGGCGAGGTCTTAGGGTACCCTGAATGGGAAAGTAAAGTGCATGCCAGAAAGAGATGGCCTATCCACCAAAAGAGCTGCAGGGCTTTGTTGATCTATCCATTCGGTACTGAGGGAACACACATAGGAATGGATGTTAGATTGAGAGACAGGTTGGTGGATGAAACACCCCTCAAAAAAATAAACCACCCACTTAGAGACATCAGACCTTTCCATCCTGGAGCAAGCAGCAATTCATCCTATCAGAGTTGATGTTGACTTCTGTTTCCCTTCCCTGCTTACAGTGCCCCTACCAGCCCCATGATCCAAGGACTTACAGAGACATTGAGTTGTATCCTGTATAACATTTCTTGTATAACATTTCCTTAAACTAAGGGAGCCAAGGTGACCATGAGGTCCACTGGTCTTTCCATACACTATCCTTCCCAGAAGCTGCCAGAATGACAAAATATTAAAACAGTCTTCCACAGCCTCAGCTAAGCTACCAGCTCACAGACATTTCAGGACTGGAATCAGCCGCTTGAACCTTTACTCCCAGTGTCTTGTTTGGGGGAATCTGTGCCCGCTCTAGTAGAAACTTTGGACTATGCAGAATTAGAGGTCTAGGTCTCCAAGAGTAGGTGAGTTTCAATGAGGGGGACATAAGACACTGAACCTAAAGCTACTACCACTGGTCCCTTGGGGTTCCTCAGGCAGGTAGACCAGTAGGTCAATAATCCAAGTTAATATGCTGGTGTTAATTGACCTTCATCATCACAAGGGGATATGGTTGTTGTGATGAAATATCAGTGAAAGCCTCAGCCAGAGTTGCAATTATGAGGACTATATCACGAATCCTCCCATTTTTAAATTCTGCTTAGAGCCCGTGGCCCACAGCTGCCTTGAAGCGT